>LS519952.1:482599-506011 GCA_900490845.1 Pristionchus japonicus | reverse complement strand
ACCTAAACGTACTAACTTTGAAGTTTTGGGGAGATTGAAGCACTTTGGATATTTTTCCGGAGGCGACTTTGGATTCTAAGACCATGACCCGGGGGTCATGGGTGCACTCTGCACCTCGCAACCATGAACCCCGGGTCATGGTCCAAAACGAGTTGGTGGGGACCCCGACGTAACATACCTCATTGCATACTACAGAGCCACACATACTACCGTAGCCCGCTATACCGTGCTCAGTTCAATCACGAACTGACTTTTCTTCGAAAATAAAATTTCAATCGAATTGGCTGGCTTGTGGTATCAGATCAGCGTCAGATTCGCTCTCTCAGTTTTTGTAGGCTAGCTTGTGAGCCAGTCGAATATTATTATTTGTTTCCATATTTTCCCTCGAAACGTTGTAGGTGAAAACTCTCCGAAGAGTCGTTGCAATACATTTTTGAATAAAAGTCAGTTCGCGATTGAACAAAGCGCGGTATACCGGGCTACGGTAGCATGTGCTGTGCTGGAGTATGCAAAGAGGTATGTTACTTTAGGATCCCCACCAACTCGATTTTGGACCATGACCCGGGGTTCATGGTTCCAAGGTGCAAGGTGCACCCATGAACCCCGGGTCATGGTTCTCAACGACAAAGTCGCCTCCGGAAAATATCCAAAGTGCTTCAATCATTGCCAAACTTCGAAGTTACCGCTTATAGGTGCTACCTGTTCTCATAGGAGTATAGGTTAGGTTAGAGCTGTCTTTTCAATTTTTCGAGTTGGGCAGTACATCAACTTCTGGAAACAAAAGTCCCAGAAGGAGTAAAACCGATTTCTTCCAAATGTTGTGAAACATGTTCTTAGGCATCGGTAGTACACTGTGTACCATGTTTCACCCTCCGCTAATGCCGGTAAGCGTGCAATAGCGATCAAAAACTTGATTTTGAACACTCAAAATCACCTGAGGAATTGAAGTTCGAAGAAAATTTCTGATAAAAGTTTGGTCATTTGAGCTCACTAACACAAAGCAAAAAGAATTTTGAGTCTAGCTCGAACGGCTGAGAAGATATGAAAATCGAATTTTTGAACCTCGCGCGCACCTGGCGCGCCACGTTAGGAGTACGAGAGGCCAAATTGGCCGGTTTCGTGGACAAGGGCCAAACACCTTCCTGTGGCGTTAGTGTGGAGGTCTGAATCGAATGTCCTGGAAGGATGTCCGGAAAAGTGGCGAAATGATAAATTTTTACGGAGACAGTCTCTTAAGCATTATTCATGCATAGGCAGAATTGAGATTTTAAAGAGTAACTGTAATTCAGAATCATCAGTTCATGATGAGAGAGTAACTTTTGTTTTTCCTCAATCTAAGTTTGCGCGTTTGCAAATGTTCACCATTCGCGCGGCACTTGTTTCTTTCGAGTCGCTTTCTAATCGATGAACTCATTTAGTTGAGCTGTTGTTGCGGGCAGAATGTTAGAGTGGGAGCCAAGGACAACGTTTTGCTTCACCTCTCATTCCTTCTTCTTCCTCACTCTTCTTGTTCCTTCTCCATCGTATAGCAAAAATTTAAGTTAACGGTCACTCGTCACATTTCGAACGTGCAACTACTCTTTGTTTCGAGAGAATGAATTTATTGAATTATGAGTGCAATTTCAGTTTTTCCGACCTATACTCGGAGTTTTCTTCAACTTCGGGGACAACTTGTAACGTTGCAATATTTAGCTGATTACCAACTATGTTAGTTTCTTGCCTTTCTACATTCGAATTGTCTAGAATCTGGGCTGTGATTATTACAGACACGCAATACTTGGCAGAGATAATTGTTTCAGGTCGTGACTGCTCGTCGGCTGTTGTAGATACAGCGAGATGCGTCTGACTGGGCACGAATCATATCTACATACTGTTCGAATTAGAGAGAAGTTGATTGCCTCGTACGGATAAAATAGTGAATTCACCCATTCTGGCTCTAGTTGAAACTGATGCACGTGCAAACCATCAGTAAAAATGGCGCGCATGACAGCCAATCGATAAACGTATTCGACGTCTCTTAGATCTCTCAGAAACCAGAGAGAAGGAGTCAAGCATCGAAGTGGGCATCCAAGGGCAACGCTTTCCTTCTCCACACTACTTCTCCTTGCTTCAGCGTAGCTCATTTATCTAAGCCACGAGTATTTCTTTCAAGAACTCCAAGAACATCTAACCCATTTCAGTTTGCCCGACCTATCTTCGGATGTTTCCTCAATCCACAAAGCTCATCAACATTATCAGCTCCTAATATGCGCAAATCCTGTATCTAAGGGTGAGTAACTTCAAATAACAGAATCATCTTGTTGCATCGGAAAATTTGTGTGCACCTGTGAAGGCTTTGGCGATCGATGCACTTAGCTGTTTCCGGTGCTCATAGAAACCAGAGGGAGTGGGCCGAGCGCCTCATGGAAACCACGGACAACGCTTCCACCCCATCTCTTACTTCTCCTTCCATTCACTTCTTCCCCAATTCGTAAAGCTCTGTTTATTCGCCAGATTGAATTCTTCGCTATCAACTATTTGAATCCATTTCAGTTTGTCCGATCTACACTCGGATACTTTCTCAACAACAGCATTCGAAGAAATGCGCACACATATCCTGACAATACAGTGAGCAAATTTCACATGAACTTGGCGCTTTTTCCATGAATGACTGGACTGGTTGAGTATCCACTTTCAGCTCATCGTGATTCTCTCAACTGAAATCGTCCGCAGCTTTCCCAACGCTTTCCCTGGCCGTGAAGAATGTGGTGTGGAAAACCGAAACTCGCAAAGAAGAATATCCAGGACAATTGAAATAAACAAAAATCGATAAAGATATTAAGCGTTTCATTGTTGCTCATGGAAACCGGGAAGAGTGGGCCGAACGACAGAAGGGGAATCCAAGGGCGACGATTTCATCCCCTTCTTCCCCCCTCCCCCCTCTTCTTCCATTCGCTTCTTCCGCATTCGTATTGCCGCAACTCCTTTTCCGATTGTTTCCTAGTTTTCGCAGCGTCGAAAATTCATAATTTATTTCAGTTTTGTCCGACCTATACTCGGACCTTTTATGTATGCCATTCAACGACAAAGTTTCTAAAAATTCTACCTTAAAAAGCTAGGTTAGAATTGAAACCGTTTAAATTCGTTTCGAATTAACAAATCGTTTAGCAGATTAACTCGGACTCCGAGAATGGACAATCGGGAGATGCGAGGAACGGTGCGAAAAAGAGTGTGAGAACCATGGAATTTAGTAGAAAACTGGACACAAAGTGCCTTGGTTCTCTCCACTATCGGTGGCATACTCCAAACGGCAATTTCAATCATATTATATTGTTGAAAATTTAACAACGCTTTACTGATAAAGTAATCGCACGCAATCCATGTGCAGTCGCCAGTTCGTGTTCCTGCAAAAAAAATCATAGACATGAGATTCTTTGGCAATCGATAAATGTATCCGAGCCTTCGTTGTTGCTCATAGAAACCAGAGGGAATGGGTCGAGCGGGAGAGCTGAAACCAACTCATTCTTCCCCTTCTTTACTTCTTCTCCTTCTTCAATTCATCCGTCTCTTCTTCGTGTTCGTATTGCTAGCTTCGAATTCCTTTCGCTATTTGGCCGTCCATACAATTATTGCATATTTAAGTTTTCTCCGATCTACACCCGGAGCATGCTGGAAGTATTCACATTTTGATGACCATCAAGTTTGAAACAAATGAACTGCATCGCAGTGGAGGTATGATTAGATCATTTTAATACATAATACTGAGATTTACTTCAGATTAGTGGAGGCGAAAACACAAGGGTGAGAGAACAAGGATGTTGAAGCAGCTCTACAATGAAGAATGCTTTCGGAGTGAAACTATGATGCAATCTCGGGAATTGGTGCTCCTGTCTGCTTCACTCAAGCAATGTATTCGGTCTTATTTGTATTTTGAAAAACCAGAACAATGCACTGATAAAATATTTCCTCATCTCCCTCAGTTTTTGCATCAACGTTGCTCTAATCGATAAACGTACCTATCAAATTCCTGTTGTTCATCGAAACGAGAGGGGAAGAGCAGAGCGCCAGAGTTGGAGTCAAGGGCAACGGATCCATTGCCTCCCACATCTCCTCTTCCTTCAATTCATTCCACTCATCTCTGCTTTCGTATAGCTATGTGTCTCATCCGTTTCGCACCTATTTCACCCTGTTTCACCCGCACTTATTTCATTCAATTGCTTTGTTGTTTCAGTTTCTCCGATCTACACTCGGAGCGGGCTTCCATTTTCGGAACTACGCGAATGTCTACGCATAATGCAATGATATTACATATTTCAAGTACTTTAGGCGAGATCAGTGACTGGGTGAGACCTACAATGCATTATTTGTAAACCGAATTATGATTGAGCGCGGCCTATGGGTCTGACGAACGCCGTAGTCGCCTGCAGCAAGAACTGGCTGATCAAGCAAGGATGCTCAAGATCATCCAGCTATTGGCGATCTACAAGAGCTAAACCACCATCGTTCCTCGTGCTGAGAACTTGTTGAAGCATTTTTCATATTTTCGATTATTGATTGATAAAGCAAGTCAACAAAATACTGAATCAACTGTGAAAATTTCGCCTAGAATGTGTGAAATGAATGAATGAATGAATGCAATATTGTATTCTTGCATGCTCCTTGCATCGATGAAACGACAGTTTTGAACATCTACAAAGCCATGGCATACATGAAAGTTATTCAGCAATCGATTAAAGGGGTCTTCCTGTTCCTCGTGGATACCAGAGAGGCTGAGGACGTTAGAGAGGGGACCAAGGGCAACGCACCCATCCCCTCTGCACTCTCCTTCCTGCATTCGCCTCTTCTCTTCGTTTAGTTGCAAATCCGCTTGCTTTTCGCCTTGATTTTTTTTTTCAAATTAGAATCCATATCAGTTCTGTCCGATCTACACTCGGATACTTCTTCATTGCTCAGAAGGAGATGGTCACATTGCAGATATCTATCTAATGCAAAAATTCCGTGAGAAAACTGTCTGTTTTGTTTTGAATGCAGTTTGAACCTCAGATCATCTATTTCTCTGCACGAGCCGGTTTCGAAGATCGTTCTCAGCATGGACTTCCGTGGCTGGTTCGAAGAGATCGATGACAACATACACGAGTAGGATCATCGAAAAGGTGATATTCGCCACCTCTACTACATCAGTGGGCAAGGTAACGACCGATCAGTTGTATCAGTGGAGTGAGAGAGAAGGGCATGGAGCGAGATTGAGAGACATCACTATCCGCTCTAGCCGATACAACTTTAAATGTTCAAGTCTCCTAGTCACTCTTTTCATTTATTCCTACATCACAGAGTAACTATGAAAACCTCCAGACATACTTCGAGAATTGTAGAACATTGAAGAGCCCGGTCACTTTTCTGAATGGAGCGAGCAATGAGAAGACATCATCATTCAATGAGACACATTACCTTCAATGATCTCGTTGAAAAGATAAAGTATTCGCCATTTGAAATCGCTTTTTGCGGCTGCATTGCATTCCTACAGAACAATTACACACATTGCTACAGCAATCGATAATCGTATCCGTCTCGACTTTTCTGTTGCTCATAGGGAATAGGCTGAGCCTCTGAGCGGGATCCAAGAGCAACGCATCTATCCCTCTCTCTTCTTCTCCTTCCTCAATTCATTCGTTCCTTCTCCACATTCGTATAGTTCCTCTGTATTGCTCGCTGGATTTTATTTATTTATGGTTCATGGATTCGTTTATTTCAGTCCTATCCGATCTACACTCGGATTCTCGACCCGGAAGACATCACGAATTTCAAATTGCAATGCATTGCTGTCTTAACAATACTTCGAAAAGATTTCTACATCAACGAACGGGAGAGGTGATTTTTCAGATAGATAATACTATTTTTATTCACATGAGAATATGTTTCAGACTTGGAGGAATTGGAGGCTGGGGTAATAAGGATGCTCAAGATCGTCTAGCTGCTTGCGTTCTTACTTCAATTCAACGGTCAACAACTTCTATGAGATCGTGGCACTCGAACTGTCTGTACTTCTCCGTCGTAGATGAAACAATCTTTATTCCAACAGTACACAGCATTTATGTCATGCACACGGAGTAGAGACACTGGCCACTTGCTTAAACTGTTTTATGAGTTTGTGAAATGCTAATGCATGCAATGAAGAAATGAAGTGGTGATTACAAATGATTAGACTGGATCGAGATCTTAATTACGTGCACTGATTGCTTGCGAAGGGACTGTTTTCTGGTCGATCCCGGGTCTGTTGACGACTCTTGTTCTCTCCCGGCCTGTTTACTCCTCCTGGTTACGAGATCAACAACCTTCCTGAAAAGCCACTGCAGTTATTTACGGGTATTGGAGAGCTTCGGTCCGTTGAGAGCCTGCTTCTGCAGCGCTCTTTCAAAATCAGTGATTATCTCGAGAAATTGCTTGTTTTTGCAAGAAATTTCGAAATTATGCAAACTCACTCCCGGTACGGCTTCACAAAGTAGAGCGTGGAGAGTGGGCTGAGAGCAACGGAGACTTCGCCAATCTAAAAGAAAATGTTGTTAGGACATGAGAGCTCTTCAGAGTATGCAGAAGAGTGAATTGCATTAGTTCTGGTAATGAAAGTGTGTTCAAAGGCCAAATCTGATAAACTCACAAAATGGCTAGCGTACTCCAGTGGAGGCGTCTTCACAACGTCAAAGTAGCCGATGGCGAAACTGATCACTGCTAAGAGCATCAGTTGGGAGATCATGAATTGGCAGAGAAGGGCCTGCGAATTTGTCTCTTTGTTAAAAAATTTATGATATTTTTCTTGGCAAGAGTTATGACGTGGTTCAAATTCACTTCACATCAAATAAATGTGATGTATCATGTGAATTTTGTCACATGACATCGACATTAGAATGAAATTTGCAAACCTTGAGAAATTGCATGTGCGAAGCCTTGGTTCTCTTTGACATGCTGACCGACTCGTGTTGTAGATATCTATAAAGTGGTCAGAACGACGAGAAAGATTATTTTAATCTCATGATCTGCACATTTCCCGTGAGAAAACATCTAGATCGTTTAACTCTTTGAAGATCATAAGATCAAATTACCTATGAATGGAAGTCCCGGTAAAGATGTTCAAACATGTGCACGGAAGAGCTGTTGAACATACAAAGACAGTAGTTGCCACGCAGGGATTTCGGGTGGGGTTCACCAGGGCTGCATTGAATTCATTCTAAATGTTTCTTTCGCTATACTATTGGAGTACCTTCAATAACCGTCGTGCTGAAGTCATACTGCGGCACGTATTTCACCAGGAGATGCTCTACGGCAGATTTTGGCGAGCGTCCCAATGAGAAAAGAACCTGAACTTGTTCTAAGGTGAATCTTAGTGATTACATGAATCAATCGATCAGATTCAATCACAATTAGTAAACGTCCACCCAGGCCGGACAATTATACAGTTTGACAGGATCCGAACTCACGAAGCAAATCGTTGTCGGCAGCGCTAGCAGTAGGTTAAATCTGAGAGTCTTCTTAGCGGTCGGTGTAGGAAAACGGAGAACGTAGTAGCTGAGCTTATTCTTCTTCCAAATTTATGACTTCGACTCACCGAAACCCGAAACTCGCTGTCATTTGCAGGTTGTAATACGTTAGCGAGTTGAGATGCAGTCCATAAATGGTATAGCAGATTGCAGTATTCTCAAGCAGACTGCAGGGACCATAGATGACAGCGATTAGTGCTTCGTTGCCAAGTGAGATTACTCTGAAACAAGGAATCCTTACAAATATCAACATCCAGTCTACTGGGTCTCCGGTTGCTCATTGGTAAGCTCAAGTTGCAAAAAATATATTGGAAAATGCATATTGGTTTGTCGAACCTCGAGAACAGGAGAATTCCCGAAGTCGCTGATGCCAATTCGTAGATGGATGTGCTGAATAGGATTACGAGAGTTAAAAATAAAATTTCGTGAGTGAAAAAACTCACAAAATCAGCATTATTGAGTAGGATCGCAGTTGAAGCGGCGTGTAGTTCCGAATGATGTACATGAGAAGAAGATTGCAGAGGATTGATTGGCAACAGACGTAGGCGTGAATTGCGTGAAACAGCGCCGAGGGAGAGTCCGGCGTAGTTTCGAACATTGCTGAAATATTTCATTTCGAACAGGCGCTGATGATGCTAAAACGAAAACTCAGGAATAAATAGCGATAATGGGACATCGTGCATGGCTTAGGAATGACCAGTACGCTTGGCGGTATGCTCTACAGCAACAAGAGTGTTACACCTGTTACATCTCGTGTTGCATAAATAATAAATACTTGCTAGAATATTCCCATCCATGTGATTGTCTCTTGTGAGACTTTATCTTACAAAAGTTTGGAGAAAACCCGGGGAAACTCCCATACTGAATTTAGAAAAGCGTCGGGCATTGAGAAATAGTTGTTGTCGATAACAAGAGTAGCGGACGCAATTTCAGTAACTTAATTGCACTTAATGCGTATTTACTTCCTCCTTGTGCAGTGTCGGTGATCAGAGGCCGCTCAGAAATGCTTGTTAGGGGATAAATACAGATCTTCTGCAAAAGCGGCACATGACGCCATCGCGAATTCGACTAGTAAGGATATCATGCAAAATTCATTCAACGGAGTTCATTACAAGCAACGGAAGCTGAATACATTGATTGAACAAAAAAAGAATAGGCTAGAGATACAGTTTGATTCGCCCGGTGATCTGCACTCGACAGAAGGGGCAGGTGATCTGGTCCTTCGAGCAGTTCTCGCAGACACGATGACCGCACTGCAATGAAGACTTTGATTCTGAGCGTTTGTCCATGGATCAGGCGATCATTTCCGCACGAAGGAGTGACCAGTATCAGTGCTTCTCTTGACAAAACGGGTTTCGCGTTGGTGTAGGGGTCCTACGAGCAATGATCGGAGTGTGAAGCTTATCGTTGCTTCTCATTTCAGTTTGCAGTTTGTTCTCAGTAGGTGGCTATGAGAGTATTAGGGGTGTCCGGGAATGTGCACGAGCGCCAAGTAGAATTTGAAATGCAACACTACCCGGGACATCGGGTACCCGCGAATAGAGTGACCTTGCGGGATAACGCAAATTTCCATTGTAATTTCGATCTCCATTATCCGAATTACCTACTCCGTATTACAAGCTCTAGTGCAAACTAACCATGAAAGCGATGTCCGGCGCATGTTCCACACAGATTGCGCACATCAACTCTGCCTCCAACTGCTCGACACGCGCTTGAAGCTCACTCACACTCGGTGTGACTGTTATGAGATTCATCACATAATCCCTTATTTTAAATCTTCTGATTATATAATGAAGAAGATCTACACTCTTTTTTCCATCGTATGACCCCCTTACTGTACCCGAGTCGACCTTTATGAATTGAGGTGGTGTGTTGTGAAGTGTCTCGCCTTCAGTTGAACGGTTTCACAAACACATTCTGATTTCTTACCTGCAGCTTCGGCTTGGACCTCGTCAAACAACTTCTTAATCTCAGTTTCGGCATCAATCGCAAGAGCGGCCAACTCTGCCTCGAGCTCGCCATCATCTCGCTTTTTGTGGATCTTCTTTAATAAACGTCTGACTTCGGTTAGACGTTCTGAATTGGCTCAATTTATTGTTAAAAAACTGGAAAGATGTTATTAAATCGCTCTGAAATGCAAAAATTCCAAGGTCAACACCGAAACTACAGACTTCTCTTAGGTCTTTCCTCTCTTTCCACAGTTGCAGGCAATATGGCCGGAAGTTCCGAATCGAGTTTGGAGTAAGGCCAATGCAGATTTTGATCGGCTGAAGAAAAACGCACTATTGAAAGTGGAATGTCATAGTGAATGACATTGAGGCACAAACCAAACTTGAGCACTTTGTAGAAATTATGTGCATCGTTCTCAAATGCGAAGCTCAACCACATATCAGTTTCCTTGGTGAAATCGTTCTTGGTGAAAGTGACGATCTTGTCAGTCGTTTGATACACCTTACGGACGGCTGTCCTTGAAATATTCAATTTCGCTATTTTCCTTCCAAAAAACTTTTTTCCTGCGCTGCCGAACATGAACAGAAAATATGCACCTACCACATCACTTCTTCCACAAGTCTTGCTCCATTGAGTGACACCGCTATAGATAGAATTAATATCATTTCAAGATCATGATCCTGAACTAATTTTATTTGTCATTATCTCAACAACTCGAAAAAAAAACGCACCTTGACTATGCATGCCACTGCAATTGCGTTCTGTTCTTGACTTGAAGTGTGAGTGAACTCGGCGATTCCCGAAACCAGAATCTGAATAAAATTTCAGAAAATGGTAAATGCATAAAAGCGACCTCAGCATTCTCGTTGAGCAACGTTGCAATGCTCTTGCGATTTTGCTCGGAAATGCGAGAGGTGAGTTGTCGATAATTTCTGACTTTTTTATTTCAAATCAGTAGAAAATCACATCAAAAAGTTCCCCTCCAAACCTGACTCAAACAATTCATATGTGAATTCGCGCATATTTTGTATCTCATCTCCCCGTAGAACAGTCAACTTGAATCCTCGCGGATAACAGTTTGGCGCTACATTTACGCCCAAAACGATGAACGATGAAACGTTGATTGTTCCACGGGGAGTCGAGATATAAAAAATTTGTTTGAGAAGTGTGTGGGTGGAAACTTTAAAACTCACGGATGCTGCAAGTTTCGAACTTGCACGCTCATTCGGCTCTTAGTTTCACGTTTAGCTGAAATCGATTAAGTTTTATTACTTTTTGAAAGGATTTTATGTCAATGAGAGACGAAGAAAAGAAAAAAAGAACTAACCCCACTTGAGCTCTTCATAGAAATTTGTGGCCTCATCTTCGAAAGCGAAGCTCAGCCACATCTCAGTAGCAGTTTGAGTATTTCTTGTGAAAGTGATCACCTTTTCGGTAGGCTGATGCACATTTCCTATTGTGCTCCTAGAAATGGTTCAGTGCTTTGCACATTCCTTTTACGATTATGAAAATAAAAGCTGACTGCACCAACCACGGCACGTCTTCTACTATCCTCGCACCATTGCTGGATAAAGAGAAAGCAAGAACGGATACTGTGGCATGATTCCAGTCCTAAAACATTGTGTTTTTTCCTGCTTCACAGAAGAGCCATGCTTTACTGGGTTGCGTTTAAAAAATACCTTGACTATACAAGCAACTCCAATTGCGTTCGATTCATGCACAAACTCGGCAAGGCCAGATACTCGTACCTGCAGTAAATTCCCACAGTAAAAGTACGAAAATTTACGAACGCAACCTGTGAGCTCTCTTTGAGTAACGCAGCGATACTCAGGCGCTGCTGCTCGGAAAGAAGAGCGGAGAGTTCGCGATAATACCTGCATTTTTTAGTTTACCCAAAGTCGGTCTGGTCTTTGATCTTTGTCTAGTATTGAAGCATCTTACGTTGGAGTAGTAACTCACAAAGAGTTTCGAATTGAATGGATTTCAGGCAGTTTTGACGATAAGAGTTCGAAATACAGATTAATTTCTACAAATAACCCACCAACACTGAAGATCTCGATTTTGCACGCTCATTCTGTCTCAATATCGCAATAAGGAAGAAACTTGCAGGAATTTGTGACAATGCGATCGACAATTAGGCGATGAACTGTTTGTGTAAAACGCGTCGTAAATGATCGCGAATGAACCGCGAAGAAGAGAATTCCCTCTCATTGATAAGAGAGAGGCGCCGTGAGTTGATCAATTCGTTAGAAATGCAGTGAGCGAGGTGATGAACCTCTCCAGTTAATATACTCTCTCGCGCTTTAGCCAGTGCGATGGAGTGTGCAGGGGCGAGTGAAGTTTTGTATCGGCGCTGTTTAGTGATATCGAACCAACTCGCAACCAAGTATTCACAGCAGCTCTCAAGATTCTTCTGTGATGATTAGGTTTGACAATTCAAGGATTCAAGGGGGTTCAAGGATGGGCGAATTAAAATGTCTCTCTCATGCTTGCGCTAGGAATGAGGTGATTTGGATGCAATTGAGGACTCATCGCAAGACCTTGAATTGATCCTTGAATTGTCAACCCATGTGAGGCGCGTGACATCGAGTTTGAAAGTGCGGAAGCACTCTCGTACCCTCTTCTATCCTTACATCCTTATCCTTACAAGCGTTTACGACGAATCAGTGTCTTTCACTCCTCTCTTATCATTGCTTGCATCGTGAGTTTCACGTTGACTCTCTCCGATTCACATGCTCTCTCGCTAGTCAGTGACACGAGAGAATACGGCAAATGGAGAAGCCTTGCACACTGTTGGGGACTATTGTCGCTGTCTCTACCCAAAAAGCCCAAAATGCAACATTAGTGACCTGGATTCTAATGCATTCCGCATGCATTTGCCTTTTGATCTAATCCATTTTTGTCTGAAGTCTAATTCAGAATGTTGCAGGTTCCTCCATGTGCGAATACGAGACTCCTATAAGTGTCACTCTCCGCGACTTGGAACAAACACTGGATCAAACAGTAACATCAACACTGAAACTGCCTGAAATCAATACGCAGAAGCAACCGAAAACCAGGAAAAGTAAGTCATATCTGACAATCTTTTCAGAACCAATTCTATTGTAGATGTTATCCGGCGCGTGCTGACCAAACTTGTTTCGAAGCGGAACAACTCGGATAATGAACACTGTGCAAATGCAGATGGCCTGCCTGAGGCACCACCAAGAACAGGTGCGATTTTAGCATTAAAATTTCCAAATTTCATAAATTATTTTGAATTTTCGAAGCGTTAACAGATGAAGCAAGTCGCTGCCTCCCGCCACCTCCCAGCTTCGCCCCTCCTCCCGTTCCGTCCCCACACTCTGTCGGAACACGATCATTAGCTCCAGAATCATCAGAGAATTCTGACTCGCTCGATAATAGACACAATGACGAAAGTGAAAAAGGTGGGCGTTTTTCAGTATTTTTAATCTGTAATTTGACCTTTTTAGAACAAAATCTACGACAGATGGAAAAGCGTATGGCTGAATTGCAAAAGATCGCTGAGAGTGAGAAGAGTAGAGCTGAAGCGGAGAGAAGAGGTGTGTTTTGTTTCTATCCAACCAATAAAATGTGTTTCATGTCAGAACGAGTTGCGCTGGAGCGGAGAATGGAAGCTGAGAGAAAAGGTAAATTCAACGATTTCATAATTTTATAATTGAGAAGAACAAAGCGTTTGTAGAAAGAATCACCATTGAGATTGAGAAGAAAAGAGCTGAGCTTGAAAGAGAAGGTAAGCCTTGATGTTGCAGAGCAAGCAATCGTCAATCTTTTTACAGCCAAAATTGCAATGGAAAATGAGCTGAGGTGGCTCGATGCTCAGAGAAGAGGTAGAGGTTATGCACTAGGGTTTGATTCTAAGACGTTATTTCTTCAGAACGAGTCGCATTGGAGAACGAGAGAAGAAGAGCTCGAGAGGAAGCAAGAATCCAACAAGGTCGGATTCGAAAATTTTCGGCTCTAATTTCAAACCTACTTGATAAAATAGAGGCAACGACAGTTCCTGTGGAAGAAACACTTATTTTTAGAACAAGAGCAGAAAGTTCGCCAAAGCAGCCAAAGTCATGAGCCAAATCAGGCAGTTCACATGTGCGATATCTGCAACGATGAGCCCGCGACGCATGGGTTCACGGTGAAATTTTTAATATTGAGGACTGCAAAAATCAGTCTCAGTGTCTCTGATAATCATTTCTGGTTCATTGTAAGTGCTTTTCTTGCTCACTTTTGAAAACTATTCGCTTCTTTGCGTAGCGCTTTTGAAAACTGATCGGATTGCTTGGGTATCAAAAAGTCGGGAAAACGTCCGTGAAACAAAAATTCATGTTCGAATCACAATATTTCATTTTCAGTGCGGTCACCGCTCCTGTGAGCCCTGTTCTATCACCCGATTCCAATCGTTCGGGTTCACATGCGACGCTAATGTCTGTTATTTGTGCACAACTGCTGTCGCTCAGAATGTATCCAATTTCTTCAGTGGTCTTGGATTCGGTTGATTTTTTCGAGTTCTAATCACAATTCTTTACTTATAAAGTAGCAACTGATTCGTTTCAAATGTACGTTGTTCGAATGTACCCAACAGTAGTGCAACGTTTTTATCGTTGAATAAAGATATGTAAATGGTGAACAACGTATCGTTGCTGTGCTCAACAGCAGTGGCTCAGAATGTAACCAACTTCTTCAGTGGGCTAAAATACGGATAAAGTGATGATGAAATTTATAAACGCAATGCTCATCGAATTCTATTCGTCATGTCCGCTGACAGCACAACCATACCTGTGTCGATTTCGAAACATTATGGTAACGCCTGCCCATTCTTACTTATTCACTTCCGACACACGAGTGACTCATGCTCTTATCACTCTTCAGAAAAACCCACGCGCTCACACCTCACTCTTTTTCCACTGTTAACAATGGTCGATGTACGCACGATATCTTTGCTCGTGTTAGCTGTTCTCCGCAACTTTCCACCCTTTGCATCCTTGTTGTGCACACTCGTCTCTCTCCCACACCTATTATTCTCCTCATTTCATCACACCGTCTTTAATGTACTACTATGCTTCGATTAGTCGCACGTGGTGTTGAGTGTCGTTTTTTTTTCATTTCGAAATCTTTAGATGCCTCTACGTTGCCGTATTCCAACTCCGTTGACGCTTGTGACAGATGAAAACCGTGCTGCCTCTCGAATCAAACCAGAACTCAAAGCTTCGTGAGTCGGATCAGTGTCTTTTCATGGATAATTCTTTGTTTTAGCAACGACCCTCATATTTCTTCGATAATGAATGAGAATGAGAGATCGGCGATGTTGGGTAGGAATATTGAGGTGGGTATTTCGCAATATTTGTAATTTCATATTTCTCGTGATTGCTAAGAAGTAAGGTGCCAACAGTGAGCGTTGACAAATGAAAAATGATCCTTTCGCAGGTTCTTGCCTCTGGCTCTGCGCATTTTCTACTGAACACGGGGCAGGAATGGAAGGAAAATGGGAGTGGCGTCGCTTGTATTATCAAGGTGAATACTACCCTTGCATAACCATCTTGGCGTTTGAAACCAACTTAATTTAAAGCATTAACAGGACCTTGACAAAGATTATGTTTCTGTGTTCACTATCGATACTTCAGTGGATAAGGCAAGAACAATTTCACGTTTCGAAATGTAAGTGTTACTTTGGAAATTTAAAGCCAAATCATACTTGCAGAAGCTCAATCGGTGCCATTTCGATGATATCTTATCATCTGATAACGTTTTCGAAGACAGGATTGAGTTTCAAATCTGCAATTGATGGCGAATTTTTCCATAAAGTGCTTTTGAATGGTTAGTTTTTGTCCTTTTCCAGGCCTTCAAAACGTACATTTCTAGAAAAGAAGCGTTTCGATAAAATGGAGTTCTTGAAGTGGAGGGCGGGAGAGGAATTTTGAAGACGATGAAGGGAAAGTTACTGAAAACTTATTCTCGATATTCCATGATATTCCATGTCTGAATAATGCATAAACGGGAAAACTTTTCTATTTCATCATCTCAACATGCATTAAACCAGATTGAAGCATGTTTCTTTCCAATAATTCCGAACCTTCGTAGCCAAAGAGCAACTGATGGCTATTTCTTCAGCGGTCTCCTTGACTTCAGATCAATAGTCATTGTGATTGCTGTATCAGTTTGTCTCTCACTTTCCCAAACTCTCTCGCTTCATCTGACTGGCGAGAGAGCTTTGCGAAATAAGAGACCGTAACATTTTTGCATAACTCTGCTGCAAACCTCAGGAAGAAACTCGTCATGGTTCGTGTACAGAAGGAAAGTTAACATGGCAGTTCAAATATGAGGAAATTATCAAAAGCTGTTCCGTTCCGCCCAAACTGTGCAACATCTTATCCTCTGTCGAATTATTTTCTTTCAATTAAGTTTCTTCGAACTGTTCCCAGGAAGCCCCGATTCCCATCCTCGCCCTCATCATCATTCTCCCATAACACACAGCTCGCATAAAACCTGGCTGGGAACGGGGTAGGTAGGGTTTCTTGGTCAGACAAAGACGAGAGAGCAGGGAAAACGAGGAGAGTGAGAGAGGAGAGATGACTGCGGTCTCACGCTCGATCCTAGCGCGCGCTTTCCCACGACTCTCTCTCCCTCTCTCCCTCTCGTTCCCACCACCCCCTCTCCTCCCTCTACCCGGATCATCGCTTTGCAGGCGCTCGACCTTTATGTGTCAACCACCGTGCGAGAGCCGAGTCTGGGAACTTTGAGAAGAGGGGGGGGGGAGGGGTGGCGAGAGGCTAAGCCCGAGTCATTCTCAAGGTATCGCCCGTGTGAAATGGAGATGACTGCTGTGGGAAGGCCGGGAAGGGGCGGGGCGGGAAATGGGAGGGAAGTGGGGCAGGTGGGTGATCAGTATCACCGGCATGTCTTCCGGTCGGTGGTTTGTGGCTCTTGAACTCCCCTGCTTGTACTTTAGAACGTGTATTTGGTCTCTGTTGTCCTTTTCCTAATCTGGGTCGTAAACCTCTCTCCGAATCCAAACCGCTCCATTCATCATCTGCTTCTTTCATCATTAAGTTGAAAAGAATTGATATTGCATTCCCTTGCTCGGGATTGCATTATTTTACCCAATTCGATTACTAAGATTCGCAATCAATTGTATCTGCCTTTCGGAGGTTCTTACCCACTCACTTGAGAAGTCAAAATGTATCCTCACTCTTGATTCTCACTTATACCGTTCCCAGACCATTCCGATAGCCGTATCGTTTCCCATTCCCATCCCATCACTCACTAGTGTCACTTGAGACCATTTAGTATACGCTACTTTTCGAGGTAGTATGATCGGAAACAGGGAATAGCCTCATCTGAAGTGATACGCTTCGGATGAAAGGATGAAAGGATGGACCGTTTCGATAGCCGTATCGTTTCCCATTCCCATCCCATCACTCACTAGTAGCTGTCACTACTCTCTCCCACAGTGAGCAATAGTCTCGCCTGTCTCTCTATTTTCCACGGTCTCTCGCACAACCTGGTCAGCGAGAAATCATGGGAAATCACGAGAGATGGCCGAGCGGTTCTCGTTTCACATGTTCCTTTTTCTTGTTGCCGAGTGGAGATGAGAAGTGGAAGCGACATCAGACTCTTCCTATCCCATACTCCCTCACCCTGTTTGACCAGCGATAGATCATGGGAAATAGAGACTGAAATGGTCTGACCCTTTCGATTCCCACACTTGGTAGTTCGATCTTGTCGGCGAGAGAACATGGCAAACGGAAAGAGCCTTGATTTCCCACACTAACTCGCCCTATTAGAATGAGCTCATTTCCGTTCCCACACTGTATCACTCTGACCAAAATGAGAACGCCTGTTACTCTCCATTTCCCACATTCTGACCCTGTGAAAGTCTCAGACCATCAATCTCAGGTGCCGGCTACCACACGGGTGTCACTCTTCTGTCTTCACGGGTCACTCTGCCGGTATCATTCCTTCTGTCAGCACCGCTTGTCCGACATCGTCTGCCTGTAAGGTGAGTAGCCACTTTCACTTGTTCCTAGTGCGGATAGTGTCAGCGTATTAGCAGAAAGAGCTCTCTCCTCCTGAATAACAGTACAATTCAGACATTCGCTCGCATCTCCTCTCCACTGCAATGGACACGCCTCCCCAGTCGCCAGCCACGCTGCAGAGAGGAGACGATGAGTGAGTTAATTCAATGGGAGCTTTAAAAAGTTGATTTTGAATGCCTGAAGATGGGCTTACTTGAGCGAAGAGATGATGAGTGCAAGTAGAGAGATGAAGTAGATCGATTACTTGTGAAGCGTTCAAGCGATTAGCAGTAGTGAATAAACACTAACAAAGAAAAGGAACGCCTGAGAAAACCATAACGGGTTCGAGCAGACAGACATAGAGATGATTACGACAGAAACAACCCAGTCTATTGCCACTCGGCCTTGACAAATACTACTTGAAACATATCCAGAGATCTGATTGAAATAAAATATCCGATCAAACATATCGAGTATGTTTCACAGCATGCTCTACTGTGGAATGTCCACGGAGAAGCCAATTTTCTCTGCTCCATTTTCTTAGAATGAATCACAAAATCAATTTGCAGTCACCGCTCAACGATCCTCGAGCTGCACGACCAGGCTTGGAACCGGTGGAAGGAACAGGCTGCGGGGAGAGCGGGAGAAGAGAGGTAAGAGCTTTGTTTTGTTTTCTTTTTCTAGTCTCATGTACATAGTACTTCTGAGCGGGATATCTCGCGAAAAAATTGAAGATTGAGCATGATACTAGGGGATTTGGTGGAAGGCACTGGCTTCTGAGAGAGTTGGCGAAGAAAGGTTAGGAATTTTGTTCGAAAAATGCAGCATTTTGGAAATCTCTCGGTACGGGAGTAACAAAAATGAGTAAGAAAGAGTGAAAATTCAAGCGATTGTTGAAGTAGAAGTAGCGTCAAAATGTGTTTCAGCGGTAGAATAGATTATTGAGAAATCAATGGCATGCGATGCTTGAAATAATTTCAAGTTCCTAAAACCAATGATGGAATGCAATCATTTTCAGATTACGCATCGACCTCGCGAACGAGGAACGACGCCTCGGGTTGGAGAGGCTAGCGCAAGTGTGAGTTGTGGAATTGTTAATTTGAACGAATTGGAAATTTTTTGACAAGAATAATTGGTTTATCGAAAATCATCGATTTCTTCCAGATGGCTCGCGTCTCACGGCAACAATCGATGATGATCTTTGATCTCTCACCAATTCTCGAATCACGTTACCTAGTCCTTTGTTATGTGTGCCTAAATGTCGGGTTTATCGTTTATTTGTGTTGTTTTTGTTGTTGCTCTCAATCTGGTAAATCTACGACTCTACAAATCGTATTATTTCATACGGTATCATGAAAGTCCAATCAGAAAAAAACAGAAAATTTCTCAACGATGAACTATCACAAATCGGTCAACACTCGGACAATTAGTATGCAGAACTGTGTGTCACCCGAATTACGCATGCAAATCGGATTTCAATTGTTGATTCATGAGCATTTTCACAACTCTAAATGAGGATGATTCACGGGAACATGGATTGATGGAACAACAGATCGGATATCTGGCCCAGGATAACCGCTCGCACTTGCCAGACGAGGTGGGAAATGAGAATTGTAGGGATAGCATACGTTGTGAGCGAAGGCTGGGCCAGATATCCAAGAAGTGCCCAGATCTGAACTGATGTCTGAATCATTCGCCGAATCTGATTATGTACCCAGACACATATTGGACACGGACGTTATCTCTGCGTCTCTCTCTGACCGTGAGCACTTACTATGCAAACTTCGCTTCCCTTCTAGCTTTTTGCTCTCTTGATTTCCCGTGCTCTCTTGGTGCTCTGACTTGCTGTGTAATTCGCTACGAATAATGTAGACTCTCATGTAGGGATCCCTTCGAAAGCTGTATAAATACAGCCATTTTCCTCTTTGATTCAGTACACTTGTAATCGGGGGAATCTTTCTCATTGCCATAAACTTCCCATGATTCACTGTATGTTCAAGATGTTGCACTTCGCTTCAAATGATAAGGATTTCTTCCCACAAACATCTATTGTGATCCACCAAGTTGCGCAGTTGAAAGAATGATCCCGATCTTTGTTTCCTTCATGTCTGTCCGTTGTTTGTGTTCTAATCCCGCTTCCTCCACTCTGTTGACCGTTAGAGCACACTGTAGTCGGTTGTGGCCTCGGTGTGCATTCTTGCACTTCATGGATTTCCTGCTATTTTTACTCCTTACCCTCACACTCTCATCAGTCAGACAGACAAGAGTGCGTGTGAAATGAGGCGTGACTTTTCACATCCTGCATCCCTGTTGCTCATCCGCTCGTGAAGTTTCGCCCTTGAATCACGAATAAAAAAGGAAAAATATTACCAGACGACTCATCACACCAGTCATCAGTAATGGAGAAATCGCCGCGAAAAGACAGGAAGAGTGCGTTTTTTTTCTTATCAGCATTTGCTATTCTGAAGACTGTATCAGTTTGATACAGTATCGCTCAAAAGTTTAGCCCCAAAATTCAAACCGTCATATCTTTCTTCAAAATGGAGATAGAGACCCACGGTCGGGAGCGTTCGATAGCTGGTCCATAGGAGAATAACGTCATGTCGTATATCAGTATGCCCTCCTTCAAACTCATTCGTAGCCCCATTTCTGCCGAGGTGTGGTCGTAAACTTTTTTTTAAACCTCGGAGGGTACTACCCTGAACCCCAAACGTTCTGTGATGAAAGTACATCCATTGGTGAATTCAACAAAAATTTGGGCACTTTGATCCGATTTCACAATAGCGCAGGAGGAATATTCTACGACACCTCCCAAAATTCGTTAAAATTCTGTAACTTCCGTGTAAGTGGACCAACAGACCCAAAATTTCACAGGTATGTTTCTATGATAGTAGGGCAACACTGTGCCAAGTTTGGACCAGATCGGATGCTTGCTACAGGAATTCCAATTTTCACGGTACACCTAAGTTACCCAACCCCTAATTTGCCGCCATGTGAAGCGAAAAATCTGAAACTGTGCAGTGCACTAGCAGGCACTCTAGTAGTGGAGGGTGCGAAGTTTCGAAGTTGGGGCATTTGTATTTCACCAGTAGGAGCTTCCGATCCGACCCTAGAAAATATAAGGAAACTTGAAAAAATTGAAGTGAGCAAAACCAAACTTCTTTTAATTTGAGATGTAATGCACTTATGTTATTCGACATGATGGGAAATGACATGAGTTGGGCTAGCATGGATGAATAGGATCTTTATGAGACGAAATATCAACATTTTTCAATCAGTGGTTTGGCTGCTTGCACATTTTTCCAATTTACTTAGGGTCGGATGGGCAGCTCCTACTGGTGAAATACAAAGGCCCCATCTTCGAAACTTCGCACACTCCACTACTAGAGTGTCTGCTAGTGCGCTGCACAGTTTCAGATTTTTCGCTTCACATGGTGGCAAATTAGGGGTTGAGTAACATAGGTGTACCGTGAAAATTGGAATTCCTACAGCAAGCATCCGATCTGGTCCAAACTTGGCATAGTGTTGCCCTACTATCATAGAAACATACCTGTGAAATGTTGGGTCTGTTGGTCCACTTACACGGAAGTTACGGAATTTTGAATAATTTTGGGAGGTGTCGTAGAATATTTCTCCCGCGCTATTGCGAAATCGGATCAAAGTGCCCAAATTTTTGTTGAATTCACCAATGGATGTACTTTCATCACAGAACGTTTGAGGTTCAGGGTAGTACCCTCCGAGGTTTAAAAAAAAGTTTACGACCACACCTCGGCAGAAATGGGGCTACGAATGAGTTTGAAGGAGGGCATACTGATATACGACATGACGTTATTCTCCTATGGACCAGCTATCGAACGCTCCCGACCGTGGGTCTCTATCTCTATTTTGAAGAAAGATATGACGGTTCGAATTTTGGGGCTAAACTTTTGAGCGATACTGTACATCTGTCTGATAGCGAGGACCATTCCTTTTGAAGCTAGACAAAGGTTTTACAGATCCAGTGTGACTCAATAGTGAACGAATTTCGGTGATGATTCTCAGTTTTCAGAAGGTTTCCGCTACGTCCGTTTCGTTATCCTCGCAGTTTCAGTGTTCTATCTGGCGTTTGTTCAGGCAAGGTGAGTCTTTTCAAATCCAAATGTTAATAAATTAGCTAATTAACTATTAATTAATCGATTAATTCTAAAACAATTGAGTGTAATGGCCTTCAACGCCGCGTACATCGTGCTGTCCAACCAAACGACTTCTCCACTCTACACTCAGTACCAGCTGACAGTCAACCAGTCCGCCGTAGGGTCCACGCCGCCAGCTGGAGTTCCGCAACAAACCGTGAGTGGTGTGTGGTGAATTGATGCTAGGTTGCAAAAGGAATATAATTGGTAAAGTTAACCCGTTATTCAAGGCATACGAAGTCCCGCGGGGTTTCTGCTAGGCCAGTGAGAAAAAGGAACAGCAGAGTTAAAGCTGCTGGGAAGAGTATTGGTGGTATTTATTTTAACCAAGAAGCAAAGAAGCTATTGCCGAATGATGAACCGACGGGAACATGTAGTGAAGCTGAAACGTAACTGTAGCGCGAGTCAATGTCAGCCTTCCAGCTGTGAAACATTTGGAGAAGTGCGAAAAAGTTAAATATTGACTGCATTATTCGGGCGGTATAGCCTCAGCGGTCGCTGATTACACAGGACAGAGTGAATGCTCAATAGCGTTGCGGGTGGCATAGCCCGTTTTTGAAAAGCCTAACACCTTTACTGTTTGCCTTTATTACAGATCCCGTTCGACTGGGCTCCCAGCTACCTGCCTCTCGCCCTGCAGCGATACCCACTAGATGCGGTGCAGAGGAGCTTCACTTTTGCTGGTTCGTTTCTTATTAAAGACTGATCTTTGATCTTTGAATCAGAAAAGGTAATGCATGCATTGATGTTCAGCCTCATTCGCCGGCGGACTGCTCGGCACCTTCCCGATGCTGTTCTTGCTGCGACGGATGGGCGCGCACATGGTCGGTTCTTGCCAAGTTGCAGATAGCAATACGAAATACGTTTCGCAAAACCAGTAAATGTTTAGAGTCGTTTCTCTTATGATTTATTCGTTGATCCCAAATGCAACAAAAATAGCTTCTTTTTTTCGTTCTGACAATGTTCATATCGTCAATCTCGAAAATGATCGTGATTGGTACACTGGTATCTTGAAAATTGTCTGGATATTTTGCATTGTGAGCAATACAAAATACCATAGGACCATAAACAATAATGATTTATCGTTTGTTAATTAACAATTTCGTTCCAGACAATGTTCATCGTCGGTGCTCTCTGCTCGCTCCTCTGCTCACTCACTCCTCCCACGATGGCAGCGTCATTCCATTTGTTTGTCGTGCTGCGATTTGTATCGGTTTGTATTTCCAATGTAGAAAGTGAGGGAGGAGTGTGGTGTTTGCATTAGAAATTATCAGTGATAGTTGTTCTATATGAGACGAATCGCGATAGAATCACCCATTTTCCAGACCCCGCGGCGGTATGCCAAAAGTTGTCGCCAGAGGTCCCCAAAATGCACTATGAATAGCCTGAAGGATGCTCTTTTCAAATCCGACTTGGACGTATTTAAAAAAAATTTCATTCTCGACTTACAGCTGGTCAAAGGCGGTCGCTTCAGAGATTTTTCACAAAATGCGCCTCACTAATAAAATCATAAGTCCGTTCAAAATAAAGATTTTCACTCGTTCTCGGTTGCAATCGAAAGAGGACGCCTCGAGCAACATTTGAAAAATTATAAACTCATTCCTGGTACTTGCGCTGGTTCGGAGCGGTCGGGCGTCCATCAAGATGGCATAAATCTTCCAATACCGTTTTGGCCCGGGAATGTCCGTGATAGTTTTGAAGCATCAGTATACACCTCTAAACCCACCAAAAAGCTAAGGATTCCGGGAG
>LS519952.1:417205-471164 GCA_900490845.1 Pristionchus japonicus | reverse complement strand
CTTTGTCGAAAAAAATCGAAAATTCGATTTCTAAAAAGATTCATGTTTCTCATATTATTCTGCGCATTTTGAGCCGTAGAACAAGTTTCTAGCTCAACTGGGCGATGAGATACGCCATAGCCGGGTCCAGAGCCGGAATTTTCCTAAAAGAGGGCTGTGGGACACTTGGCCCGGATACATCGAATCCTTGTCACCTGGGTATGTATCCATCATAATATGGCTGATTTCGAATGGGTTTGAAAAATCTAGTTCCTGGGTTAGTACATTATCTCCTGATTCCTATGATATATTCTTCGTGCTGCGGTTTGTATTGGTTACTCTAAAAAAAATTTGCTCCTGTCGTTGGATGGGGTCTCCCCTTTCCCCTCTGCTCTCTCCTGTGCTCACTCACCCCACCCACGATGGCCGCGTCGATCCATCTCATTGTCGTGCTGCGATTCGTGTCGGTCAGGAATTTATTCTCACAGTCTGCATTATACTTTTCAGAGAAATCCGTATTGTGTTTCACGAATAACATAAAGCGATCAGCCAGCTGATTCTTTGCTGATGCTGCAGAGAATAAATCACTTATCAAAAAATATTCCCAGGGTTTCCTCACCGCGCCCGTTTTCCCAGTGCTCGGAACGATCATTGAGGAATGGGCGCCGATGGAGGAGAGGGTAAGTTAACTCTTTTCATGGTTATACTTCGATATCATTGGTCGTGTTTAGCCTCGGAAAAACCGCCTTCAAAAAGAAAATTCGTTAGAAAATGTCAACGAGATGCACTTCAGGGCCTCTTCATCTCCATTCTCACAGCACACATGGAACTCGCCCCGCTGTTCGCGCTCCCGATCGGGTCGCTCATAGCGGAGAGGGGTGAGGAATCCATTCAATCGAAAAATATCCCATTCTTCATTCTTGAAAACAGCGGATTAAAAGAACAGATATGCTTCCTGAATTTCGTAAAGCTTCCAACAAACTGTTTGTTCAATGAAACAGCGGTGCATAACTCAACCGTAATAACTGCATCAAAGTATTGTTTTCACATAATGAAGAGTAATCTTCCAGTCGACTGGCCGACCGTTTTCTACGTCCATGGATTCATCTGCGCCTTCTTCTCGATCATGTGGTTGTTCATTTACAGGTTGGCTTGTTTTAAGAGTTTCACCTTCTGAAATCTCGCTCAGTTTCATCAAAAGCTGGTTAAAGTTCCCCTCCACACCAAAAATTACCCCCACTTTTTATTTGATTTTATTAAATAACGTACCGCCAATTGCATGTAAACACAGAAATTAAAGCATGAAAGCCAAAATTTGGCCGATGGCGATTTTTTAAACACGAGGGCTTGACATAAGGGACAATTGTCTCCTACACGGATTTCCCAATATACGGTAGCTGGGAGGTGATCGATCGCGATTTACATGGGGAGAGGAGGGTAGATCAGACGAGAGATGTCTCTCTTTCTCTGCCGCTCTCTCACTTCCCCTCACTCCCTCTCATGAGAGAGAGGGAGGGGGTCATTGATCTACCCTCCTCCACTCGTTGCGCGCGAATTCGAAAATGATGTGGGTGTGGAGGGGAACTTTAATTATTCTTGATCATTTAACTTTGATCTTCTGCAGGAACGACCCCATCAATCACCCTCTCATCACTCTCGAGGAAGTAGAGAGGATCAAGAGAGGGAAGAGTCACGGAGTGGTTGTGGGAGCGAGTGTGAGTGCTTTGAACTTGTTTTGAACTTTGCAATGACAAGATTGAAAATTGTGCTCGTCAAATGTTTAAGCTCTCCTGTGAAACATATTCAAATATCTGTCATCAATCGACACAACGTTGCGCCTTCTTCAGCTTTTTGGGTATTTGCAACACCTTCTTCACCCTCTTAAAAAGGAAAAATCATTTTCCAAGCCCAAGCCTTTCCTACATTACGCACTTTTCGCTGGAATCGGGTCCATTTCAGCCACCCTACCGTGCCATCTTCACCTCTCCGGCTGTGTGGGCGGTGTTCATTGCCGCCATCGGAACGATCTTTGTCGGACAATTTATGGGCGTGTTCAGTCCGCAGTGAGTTATTATTCCGTTCCTTATGAATATTAGGTCTTGTCATTTCTACCTCGCATAAAAAATACCCAGCTATGCAATACAGCTAGGACAATTTATGGGCGTCGTCAATCCGCAGTGAGTGAAACACTTCTTCTATGAACAGCCTCTTCTTTTCATTTGGGTGCATTACGCGAAAACATAATGCAGATTGCATGAACAGTTGATAAGAAGTGTCACCCTACCCTCTAGTCATCCTATCAGCTCTTGAACTTCATTAGCGATATGCCCCTCTAATCTGGCCATCAATCTCTCCAGATACTTCACCGCCGTCCTCGGCTACTCGCCCACTCTAACTGGCACCCTGGCTATCATTCCGACGATATGTTTGCTGCCGGTCAAAGCGATTACGGGAGTGCTTTCGGATAGACTGAGTGTGATTAGCGAGGTGAGAAATTTGATGTCTGATTTTATTAGCGTGCCTTAGTGCCTATGTGTCTGTGTCTGGTGACTTAGTGTGATTGCCTTGAAGTGAGAAATCACCCATAAAGTCAGTAAATACAGGTCGCCAAACTCCGCCTGTTCAACTCCCTCTCTTGCTACCTCGGTGCTGCCGTCTTCCTTCTCGTCATTCTTGTGCCACCGAGCACAAGTGTACCGGCTGCGACCGTGTTGATTAGTAAGTTAATCAGGCACTTTTCTATTTCCTCAGATGATCGCTTAAGACGGAGCTGGTGGTTGGGGATGTAGGATGGATTTCAAATTGCAGTGATACCCTTCATCCTGCTCGCATTTGCCACGGGCGGCTTCAACAAGGCAGCAGTGATGATCTCACGGCAGCACTCGTCCTTCATCTACAGCATTGTTCATGTAAGCTCGTTTACATAACCTGTATTATCTTTCACTAATCAATGTCATTGTGGATAGCGGAAATCAGTATTATAGATACTCGCCATGACTGCCCTGCTGCTTGGAAGCTTCATCATTCCACTGCTCACACCGGACAACACCTTCGATCAGTGGAGAACCGTGTTCATAATGTAATTATCTGCTTTTTCCACCGATTTTATTGTTCATCCAGAACGGATCTTTTTTTCAGATTCATTGTCGTATTGATAGCTTCGAACACGATCTTCATCATCTTTGTCAAGGCAGAGCCGGAAGAGTGGGCCGAGCAAAAGGTGAAACAACAAAAATTGCGAAAATGAAATTCGCAAATAATTTTAGATGGAGTTCATTCAACTCTCGGAAGAGCCTCGAAAGATACAGAGAAGACAGTCCTTGATTTGAACGATTTATTGTTGTAAAGATATTAATACGGTGTAATATGCTACTGGTAGCCTGAATAAACTCCGTGTATTGTGTGCCCTTGTTATACAAGATTTCGAACATGAATTATATTCATTGATTCAATAAAATTATTTCGATCATTTCGGAATAGTCAATATAAATTGCATAAATGTTGATTGTGACGCAACTCTAACACCAATTAAGACTATTATTGGAGTTGGATAATAACAATGGATCCACAGGCGTGAATTGAATTCAGTTGTTATCGTGGAATGTAGTTTTATCGGAATCAAGAATCGCAAAATTACAATACAATTGAAAATGCCTTTCCAAGCAATACAACCTCCGCAGGTGGTGAGTTTGTAAAGAAGAAGTGGCCTGATAATTTATAGACGTTCTCCTCCAAACTGAAATGGCATTGATTGGTTTTGCCAAATAAATATTTGATTTACCATCATAAGCATCTTACGATACTTTCTCTCCAGTTTTTCATATTTCTCTTTCAGATCCTCATTTTCCAGTTCCATCTCATCACGATCATTCTTGAACGTAGCGCATTCCAATTCCTGGATATTGTGGAGTTATTGTACAAAACAAAGTCAATGTCTGTACTTTCATGTGGATTTTCTGTTCCTGCTCTTCGGTTTTTTCCTGCAATATCGTGTTCTCAACTGCCCATTCTTCGCGCTCGTTTGCGAAACTTTTCAGCTGTTCATTCTAAAAAATTCGTTCGTTATTGCAAAGAGCTTCCTGGCCGATCGAGAAACCAAGTATTCCAGGAATTTACCATCCTCTTCTGGTGATTTCTCTCCAATTCACGATTCTTCTCAGTCCATTTAACTTCCGCTGCTGCCAGTTCATTGCGTCTCTGTTCAGCATTCGCGCATCTCATAGTCTAAAAAGTGGTGTTTTTTGGAAAAATAATTGTTCCGAATTATGAAAATGTTTACCATTTCCTTCAACTGCTTCGTCAATTCGTCAACTCTTTTGTTTGAAAAGAACGACGAGTTTGGGTCATTTCTTCTGATATTGTTACCCCTAGGCGGAAAGTTTGCAATTGTCCAATTATCAACTTTCTTCAACGATAAATTTGAATCGTGCATTCTATTGTCATTTTTTCTCACATCGGGCTGAAATTCTTGTGATTCATCCTTGAACACAATTTCAAACGGACCCTTCCCATTTTCTCCGCATATCCACCGCCGAAACCCGCAACGCTGACTGCCTTTTTTGGCTTCGCTGCATTATTCTGAGCCTTCTCAAATTCACGACGGTCGTTTGCCAATTTTTCGTTCTTGAATGATAACTGATTGAGTTGAACACATGTTCTTTATTTATCAAAAAAAACAGACTCACAACTTTTGCAATCTTTGGTTGTTCCTCGGAAAACTTCTTCCAGATTGCTTCAAGGATTCGCCTCTCCGTTTTCGGATTCATGCAAATCGAGCTCCACCCCACTTCTTTCACACCTCCCATCAAATCACCTTTACGGTTTTGTTTCAAAACCGTCTCTAGACGCTCTTTGTTTGAGAAAGAGAACCGTGCGGATGCCTGAGTTTAAGACGGTAAATTTACAGTTCAAAAAAAGGGAATTAAATAATTAAATAATGTTTAAATAAATGTACCACAGCGCTGGGAACGCCCGAGACTTGGCAGGAATACCATTTTCCTCCGACGGTGAAATTGATAGTATGCCTTTCATAGAACGTCATTCGTTCCATCTCAGGAACAAACATTGTCAAAGACTCAAGTAATAACTAACAAATCGACAAAACCAATAATGGACGCGAACGATCTGACGCTTCTTTGAAGACTACGGTAGTGCTCTGGTTCAATCCCATCCATTGGAAAGCATGGACCAAAGAGAGGAGAACATAAGCGTCCTGCCTAGGGTGTTCATTTCGCAAATTCAATGCAATGTTGTTCTAAGTTGTAGAATCAATTTCTTTATCAGAAAACACGGTTTCAATTCCATCGTAAAACAAGAAAGCTAATCAACTTGGAGAAGAGATGACGAGTAGTTTGCAGAACGAATTTTGATATTATTGGTTCTTTGTCCCAAACTGAAAATACGCCGACTATTATTATAAACATCAATCAATTGACATACCATCAAAAGCATTTTTCGATATTTTCTCTCCAATTCTGCATTTTTCTGCTCCAATTCTTCGTTCGTCTGCTTCAATTCTATATTTTCTCGTGACAATTCATCGCGTTCATTCTTGATATTCTTCGACAGTGCGATCATCTTCCCCAGTGCACTGATTAATTTCTCATCTCCTTTCGCCAACTTATCATGTTCTCTTAGTATCTCTGCCACCTAGAATTTTCTCTCATTGTTAAAAGAACGACGGAATGCATTTACCATGTCCACTCGATTTATTTCATCTGACTTTCTCGCTTCCGTTCGTTTGCGCCTGTCAGCACTGATTCCTTCGTTGACCTGAAGTAATATGAGACCGTCTGTGTTAGGTTCAACAACACTCTGGAACAGGCCAAAAACCAAAAGTGCTCAAAACGTGCTCCCATGGGTTGTTATCGATGCTGAACAGCCTAGTAAGTTCAAATTTGCATAATGTCCCCTTTTCGCTCCAGCACGGGACCCCCTCATTTATGGCTTTAATCGCGATTTTCGATGGTTTTTCGTCAGAAAGTGGTCAAAATGGCCCGAAATCTCGCACCCCGACCAGAATCGAGCGCTCTTTCGATTAAAACTATTTTCATATTTTTCACATTTTTCGTTGGTCAGAAAAAGTTAAATTTTGACACGATACTTATCAAGAGCGAACCCGTTAACAGTAGTTCGGGGACACTGTCGTGATCATTTTGAGCACTTGGGTTTGTTATTTGACTTTTGCGGACGGTTTTTACATTGATTTTTGTGAATGACCGAAATTTCAAACCTTCTGTAACCCCGGTTTATGGTGCTCATTTTGTAGAGCTGAAGCAGACGATCATTTTTTGGTAACACACTATGCACTTAAAACCTCTCAGTAAGAAGTGACAATCGGGCAAACTTGCCATTTTAACGCTACTCATTTTAATGACTTTTTGAGCACCCATAACTTCTTAGTGAGAGGTTTTAAGGGCATAGTGTGTTACCAAAAAATGATCGGCTACTTCGGCTCTACAAAATGAGCATCATAACCTGGGTTTACAGTGAGTTTGAAATTTCGGTCATTCACAAAAATCAATGTAAAAACCGTCCGCAAAAGTCAAATAACAAACCCAAGTGCTCAAAATGATCACGACAGTGTCCCCGAACTGCTGTTAACGGGTTCGCTCTTGATAAGTATCGTATCAAAATTTCACTTTTTCTGACCAACGAAAAATGTGAAAAATATGAAAAAAAAGAGCGCTCGATTCTGGTCGGGGGTGCGAGATTTCGGGCCATTTTGACCACTTTCTGACGAAAAACCATCGAAAATCGCGATCAAAGCCATAAATGAGGGGGTCCCGTGCTGGAGCGAAAAGGGGATATTATGCAAATTTGAACTTACTAGGCTGTTCAGCATCGATAACAACCCATGGGAACACGTTTTGAGCACTATTGGTTTTTGGCCTGTTCCAGAACCCCGTTGACTCTTGTTGAACCTTAGGCGAACGGCCTCATATATTTGTAAATATGCAAATATTCCTACCACTCGAAAGAAATGCTCACCTGTGAGATGCATCCTCTCTCCATGGCTAACGACTATTGAGTACCGCAAGAGACAACAGCAGAATGTAATAGACAAGTAGAGTAATAGGGAATTGACTCTGGAATCACCGACGTCCAGTCAGATCGGAGCCACCCGGCTTGGTATTCGATAGAAACGGATGTATGAGAAAGTAACGTCGACAAAATGCCCAGTGGCGTTGCTCATAGTATATCGAAAGTTCTATTACTATTCATCCTCATTCAACAACCTCGATAATTGAAGAAAAAAAAACTTATCTAGGCGAAGCACAGTGTCGAATATATCTCAGATTCACCATTGAAAGGAAACTGGAACGAAGTCATTTATCAGACAATAATAATGAATAAAAATAAATAAATATTGGTAGGAGTTGATACATTCATAACTAAGTGATCATAATTTCATCGTCATTTTCAAGCCTTGGGCTTCTGAGACTGGTCGATTAATCATTTTGAGCTCTTGAAGGCCTTTTAAAATTTCTTTTCCTTCTTCTTCCTCCGGTTCATTCTCTTTCTTCCTCTCTTCCTGAAAATATTCAATCAATATTTTCCGAAAATTCTTCGCGAGTCTCTGATACATGAACGTTAAATAATATGTTGACTTACCATTTCCTCCTCATACGCGTTCATAATTCCGTTTATGATAAGCCAGTCCAGGTCCAACCTTTTGGCCCATTCACGGTATTCAGTTACTGTCATTGCACCAACCATCTTGGCATCTCGCTGATTTCCATTGTTCCTGTATGAATTGTAAATTGATTCAAATAATGATGAAAATTCGTTCACAACCTCATTTACCTGACACTGCGAATCTTCGCACACTGCTTCTCGAGATCGTCTGCATTTTCGAAGTGGAAATGTGTGCTTTCTGGATTCTAAAATGCATTAGATTAACTTGAGAAGGCATCGAAGGGGGAACTCACAGTGAACCAAAGATTGGCTGGTTTGTAAATGAGACAGTGATACGCTTGCCCGTCAACGTGGAAAGTGATCGTGAGGGTTTTCGAGCTGGCTGACATGTCTTGCTCTGAACTTGAAAAGACTGAACGGTGAGCAAAAGAAATGCAGATGTGAAACAAAAAGGAGTAGTAGCAAATTGTCTGCGCCCATCATAAAATCTATCGTAGATCGGAAGCTCCTAGTGTACTGGCAGCTGTAATAAGATCGAGATCGGAAATGCATTGACATTAGGAGAAATCACATCCATAAGATCAGAAAATCAAAAACGCAACCTCTCCGTTTTCATACGGTCCATATTATTCAGATCAATTAAGGACGGGTTAGGTAACAGACCCTCCTTTACTGAAATCGAACAGCCTGCAACCGCATGGTGAAAATTCTGACATGTAATTTGTTCTGTCTGCACGAGTGAAAAAGAGAATAAAAAATTTATCTTGAATGCGTTTTCCAACGATACATAAATAATATTAATGTTCGATGCGAGTGAAAGTATCCAGTGTTAAAAATCAACTCAGAAAGATTTCTGAACGAGAAAACGAATAAATGTGGTGGTGAATCAATTCAGCTCAAAGTTCGAATGTGTGAAGTCGATCTCATCCCCATAATCTTCACACGGAAACTCCGGGTCATAGTCATCATTATCCCTCTGGGCATCTTTCTTTTCAGACTCATTGATTCCGCAGCTATCATCACCGCCCTCAGAAGTTAGAGGAGAAAGTGCCTCGCTCAGGGGAGAAGTGGAGGAGTAGGACTGGATGCTGCGGGGAGAGCTCAGGAAAGAATCGCTGAGTGGCGACAACATATCGGTCGTTGGAGTCACGACACTGCTAAGGGAATCCATGCTGACGGGAGAGTGGAGCACAGAGGAGTCATCGGGGATAGTGTGGACTACAGGTTTCATCTGAAAAGGAACCATCAGTATCAACAATTGAGAAATGTAAACAGTAAACAATAGATATGAAACGAGTCAATTAGGTAAGCATTTTTCGCTACGCGGAGTCAACTAATCTCATTAGAATTCTCTTTTACATCCTATCAGTGATGTCTTTTTCTAATTCATTCAAAAAGCAGAGAATAGATAACAAAAAATAATTCTCACCCCAATCTTTCTCTTCTTCATGTCATTGGTGAGGAAGATATGGCTGATCTCATCCAGAATAATGAAGACATAGGCCCCAGCGATCATTTCCTTTTGATCCTCCATCCACTCCTCGCCTGCCTCGATCCATCTTCTGAAAATCGAATCATTAACTGAATTATTCATACATATTCATACAAACTAGTGAAATTAGTCGCAATTTTTTTTATTGTTGAATTTCGAAAATCGCAATTCTCACCTCAGCTCCTTGAGTCTCTCTGCATCAGCAATGAACGGGGACAGATTCGCCTTGGCCTCGGTCCATTGATCTTTGAGGCTCTGAGGACCGTCGAAGGCGATGAAGTAGACCTGGAAAATGATTCTGTTTTATGCAAATTAGAGTTCGAAATACAGGCTTTAATTCATACTGGACAATATGAGTTCCAGCTTCTCACCTCCTTTTCGCCTCTCCCAGGCACATAAAGATTGCAGTATCCTGCCTCAGTGCCGACAGCGAAGTAGATGTAGCACATTGTGAGAGATAGAAAGTGTCTGAAAAGAATTAGAAGGTTCGCAGGAGAAATAGGAAAAAATAAAATGAGGAGTAAACAATTTGAGAAAGGGCTAAATTAAATTTGACGAAGAAAATGCACAACAGATCACAACAGAGACACGACTGAATGACTCCGATCACTCATTCAGCCACTAGGAATGAACAGATCGGAAGGCTCCGACGCCCATCGGGCTTGTTAGACGTTGGAAGACATGAGTTCGAATGGGCACGATTAGTTCAGAAATTCAACTTTGAATCATACCAGAGGGAAAATGCAATCGAAATACTGATTACTGCTTACTGATGCTTCGTCCTTCCGATCTCACGACTTCCGATCTCGAACACGCAATCAGGTCCGGAGTCTAGACGCTCTGAGTCCTGTCTCTGGACACTTCCGATCTGCGAGGGAATTTATAGAACGGAAGCTGTTCTATTTCATTCATTAGTCTTCCTGAAATCACTCAATTTTATCTCTCCTTCCACTCATTTCTTCTTTTGTAGTTCTTTCCAGAATTTTATTCCAATCAATATTTCTGTACTTCGTCTTCACCATTCTTTTCTATCCCGTGTTTCTATTTGGGGTTACTTTATTTATAAATTTCTGTTCTCTTCCAACTTCCAACAGTGTGCATCATCCTCCTTGATTTTTTTCTCGTTTTTCAACTCATCGTGATTCGCAATCTTAATAATTTCACTTTCAGTCGTTCTCCACTTCTCCCAAATGTGCGTTATCCACTACACGGTCGGCGATGAGTCGGGCAGCTGCAATGTCTACGTGCCGGGAAGAGCCGAGAAAGAGGTGAATATTTTGCTATTAAAATCGTGCGCATCATTTCGTAATCTTTGAATTGTGGAATGTGTGAAAAATCTGAATGCGCAATGTCTACGTGCCGGGAAGAGCCAAGAAAGAGGTGGACTTTTGAAATCGAAACCTGTTTTGATGGACACTTTTGCGCGAAATTAAACAGAAAACGCTATTTTGGCACCGCATGAATAGAAAGAATGCAAGCTCTAATTTTAACTCTTTTAGGCTGTCTACATCGATTTCGAAGACGGCGTAAACCTCCGCGCTGAATGGATGGAAGCGAAGGGGAATTTGTGCCCGTTGATTGCTGATAAGGAGAACCTCAAGGAGTTGAGGTGAGAAGAAATTTTTTTACACCAGTGTTCATCGAACAAATGTTCATCGAGCATCAATCAATCATTATTTATCGTTATCATGCTATATTAGGTCTCATGGGACAGGATCGTCGAGAATAGAATCGTATGTTTTAGAATTATTGATTAAAGTTCCAAGCATTCCAGACGCTGGGTCGAGGCGGGCGAGGAATGGATGGACGATCAGCGAGAGATGATCGCTTCCGCCTATCTTTTCATCGTTCTCGACGAGATCAGCCACGATTTTCTCACGAATGACATGAAGAAGAGGAGGATTGGGGTGAGTATATTTACTTTCGAATCTTGAACAATATTTACAAGTTGAATCAACTGGGAAATGAATCAGTTCCGTATCGATTTCCTACGTATTTGTACTTCTCAGATGCTAACGTTTTAAAATGTTTCATTTTCAGATGAGACCCCTGCCCGTTCCTGAAGACTCCTCCGTTCTCGACTCTCCCTTGAGCATCGATTCAATCATTTTGTCCCCCGCAACTGACACACTGTCACCGCTCGGCATGAGCTCTCCCAGCAGCATTGAGTCGTATTCCTCCACGTCTCCAGCAACGGCGGATCTGTCTCCCGTGAGCGAGGAGGATAGAATAAGTAGTGATAAGGATGACGAGTATGACCCGGAGTTCCCCTGCGAGGATGATGACTTTGAGTGAAATGAGAAAAACAACTCCCGCATTGATTCTCATAACCTCTGCCTTTTCCGTTATCCCAGTTCTCAATTTCCAAGTGCTGAACCTGAATCTATTATTGTATCCAATCATTATTACGAGTATTAATATTACTATTATCTATGCATCGTTGAATGTGAAATAAAATGGCAATGCCCAACGAAAACCTTGTATTTGAGCTACATAAATATTTGATAGGGGGTTGTCAGACAAGACTTGCCACCACAAAAAATGAGAATACCGCAGATATTGATCTGCCCACTTTTTCCCTTTTTCTCATGACAAATGTGATTTCAATATTCAGCTCTCTCTGCTTGGAATATACAGATATAATTTATCAAATTCAGTTTCTCAAACAACTTCATCATTCGGAGTGCATGCGAATTTCATGGATGCGTCGACAACATTACCACGTTCTGTATCGAACCACTGTCCGGAATTGGGCAACAGTTGGCGATACAGATGAGCCACCTGGGTAGAGCGAATGTGGTATTTATGGAATGGAACTGCATCCGTTCTCTAGCTAGTCTCTGATGATTTGCAACAATCGTTTTCGAGTTAGTTTGTACAGCCATCAGAGACACATTTCTAGGATGATCGAAGCTGTAGTAAACACTCACGGATTTTTTGTCGTTGACATTTAGATAATACTGCAGCGTGAAGCCTTCGCGGCAGGACATCACACAACTCTTCACGATTGCTTTCTCTGATAATGGAATTTTTTTCAATGGAATAAATATTATTCCAAATTGATGAATAAAATTGACTCTAGAGATCAGAGTCATGCAAAATCGTTGTATCTATCAACTATTGGTTCACCTTCCGTATCAGTTGCCGGATACGGTCCACTCACTACATTGCACGGATAGCATCCAATCTTATCGACGGAGAGGGTCGGCGTGACAGGGTAAGAAGAGGTGCTGTCACAAGTGGCGATCGGGTCTATCTAAATCGCAAACATGATCAAATCACTAAAATTTCAAAACAATGGATCTTCAAAAGGAACTCACCGACACCGGTATGCCTTGAAACTCTCGGAAGAGTCCCTGTCCTTCTGGACAGGAGTAGGAACAGTCTGAAATGCATGTTGTCGTTTTTCTTCTTGATTTTCTGACAATAAAAACTGGAAGTAACAGCTAGTGCACAGCTCACCCTTCCGGATTGCCAAGTTTAGCGTGACGCCAGGTGGGAGGGTGGTGACCGTTGGAGGGGTACGATCGCAAGCGTTCTTGCAGCCTGGGACGATATTTTATACATTAAAAAAAACAATAATCTAATCAATAGGTTGACTACACATGACTTTTCGCCGGATTTTACGCTTTTGGTGGATTCCAGCCTTTGCTTGACGAATTATACAATACAACACAAGATAAAACTCACGAGGCACCGCGCACATGACGTATTGACGAACAACTCCTGCGCTGTCCTTCCAAAACGAGTCTGGCTGTGAACAGATATTTATCGATGGTCCTCGCAATAAATTGAAAGTACCTGGCACGTGAGCTCGCTGGTTTCAACCGGATCGCCCAGTGTCCCATCCGGATTTATGACAGCGTACAAACCGCCTGCAACATAATGCAATTTTGCGTGTTTTCACTAGAGTAGCTGAAGGAAGGGGGAAGGGTGCGCGGCGAAGAGAGGAATGAGAGGAAGAGGAGAGGGAAATGAGTGAACCCTTGCGCAAGGGTTTTGAAATCGCGCAAGCCCTTGCGCAAGGGTTGATCAGAAATTGCTCGTTTTCAACCGTTTGACTTCGGAATTTCACAGAATGGATCTTCTATTATCATAATTAGCAGGTGTTATCATTCCAGCCCACTTTCCGCAGCCTAGACTCATAAGGGTCTCTATACTGTCAATTCTCCCTCTCTCTTCCATCGTCAAAACACGCATATCTGCTTTTTAGAAGGTGTACCTATGATTTTCTGCGATTGCTAATCTAGTTGACGTCTGAAAGGGTCAGAAAATCGATATCAGCGGGGAGGAAGAACAGTCAAAAGAGGAGCATGCCTATGTGATCCTATTCTATGTAAAGGTGGTCTGACAAGCGTTTGTACGTCAATGATGCTAATAGGATGCATACAGTTGAAAAAATCCGATCTCAAACGTTCGAAAAAGGTCTAAAACAAATACAACCCTTCCGCAAGGGTTCTACAGTAATCCAAACCCTTGCGCAAGGGTTCACTCATTTCTCCCTCCCCTTCCCTCCCTTTCATTTCTTGCTGTGAGAGAGCGGCAGGGCCTTCCCTCCCCCCTTCCTTCAGCCTCGCTAGTTTTCGCTACAAATTATGAGCCGAGACATTTCAAAAGTAAATTCATACTTGGACAGGTTGCTGTGGCGCACTCGGTTCCGTTTCCAGTAACGACCAGTGGAGTGACCTGAAGGGTAGGGTTGACAATTTAAGAAATTTTCCTTGTGCAATGTAAGGAGGGGGAGGGGCATCATTCAAAAAAGTTATATCAAGGATCTTTGAATTGACAATCCTACTCAAGAAAAGCAGCTCTCTCAAGTGCAAGGTCTACACCAAATTTGGGAAATGAGCTGAAGATGAATGAATTCAAATGGCTAGGTTGGCGGGAACAACTGACCTCGCCTGACACCATTGCCCAACCATCAACCCTCGGTGTACATGCATAGGGACCGCAAGCTAAAATGAAATCATTATGACCTTTGAATTACATTCCTTGTTCTTATCTTGAAAGTTGAGCTTGCATGCAAATAGTACCAATCAGAGCTACACAGTAAAATGAAGAGACATTGTTAGCTTACGCGAGGCAATGCACATCATATACTGCTCTTTCACGCTTGAATCAAGCCAGTACCCATCCCCACTGCACGTCACTCGAAAGGCCCCTGCAAATTCGAATTTTGAACACGAAAATTTTAGGCATGCGATTGAATCTGCATACTTGAAGCTACACTCAGGATATTACAACTCACGGCAAGTTAAGGCGAATCTGAAACAACCGCAACGCGCGCGGCTAAGTATTGCGTCAGGGTTGCGAAATGTTGCGAAAGGCGGCCAGGTCCCTTACCCGTCGCGTCTAGAGCGCGCGCTGTTTACATATAGGATAGCTTCATCTTGCGAAAGATGAGTGGCACCGTTGCGAAACGAGGCGTTCCGATGCCTTGTTGAGCAACCTTGTCACTCGATTTGAACGGCGTTTCGCGCGGGAAACGCACGCGAGACGCGGTCGTTCTAGGTACACGGCTCCACTATCGTAACGTGCCGTGAACTATCATGTACACCATCGCTCTTATTAACCTTTCTATACTTACACGAAATCGGTCTGGGAGTTCCCTCTGCGCTGATAGCCGCCATACCATCTGGAAAAAAAATTATCAAACATTGCGAAAGACTGCTCGATGGGCATAAGAGAGCGTGCGTAAATGAACATACAGAAAGGATCACACATGCCAACTGCGCAGGGATCCTCCATGGTTGTTCCTGGAATCACCTTGAGCGGTCTGAAGTCGGATGAGGCCTTGGGGTTGGAGGACCGGCAAGCGTTGCATGCTGAAAACAACATTTTCTTTCCGTTAGCAAGATACAACGGCAATTCCATTTTCAAAAGATATGCATCAAACTTTTGAGAAGTCGATCGATGTGTCAACCAAGTTAATTGAGCTTGAATCATCAGCATTCAGCTGCCTAATGAAGAAGAAGTGGTTGACTCACACTTGGCACACACAACGGTATCCGCCTTTTCCTCTCCAACGATCCACTCGCTGTTGTTGCATCGCATCTGAATTCTCATTATTTAGCTCGAACCACTTTATTGGCGAACGGTTCTCTCGATTACTAGAAATGAAGCGAAAGTGCAATTAAATAAGTTACCCTATTCACGATCATCTTGTTGAATGCCAGCCTCGCTATACCCGAGCACCGCGCCTCAGAACACAAGCACCTGTCGGTGGGTGAGAGCACTGTAGATAAAAGAGAGTTTTACAAAGAATACATTTCCAGAACCCCATGAACTACCCTCACCATTGGTAGTGATCGGCCATTCCTTATTGCACTCATAGCCAACCTCGGGACAGGCATCTTCGTTGATTGCGAACTGTTTGCAGGAGCGGCAGCCTGATCAGGTAGGGGATCGAATCTCTGACAAATAGTTATAGATGCAAATCAATCCACAAACCGTGCGCCTTCGCATCCTGCTCGTGCTCATTCTTCAGTTCCTTCTCCACGTCATCACAACCACATCCTGATAGTTCTCTTTTTGGAATCATACATTTTTGGTCATCAGGCAGTTTCACTGAATATCAAAAGTAATGCGAAATGATACCTCCAGCTTCAATGAGGCACGGCAGCGACAGCAGAATCAACCAGATTCTCATTTCAAAGAGACTTGAAAGGTCAAAATGTGGGGCGTTTTATACCGCCATAAATGGCAGTAGATCTAATTGAGCTCTCAGGGTGAATCAGCGGTGTTTCGATACCGGTGGACTGCGAGAACGGAACCAATGTTGGCTAACAATAAGAGCTGTCATTCTCTGGTGATTTTTATCGGGAGCATATTTATTGTAGGACTTGATTACGTGAAACATATGTAAGTGGATGAAAATATGGGAGAAAATGATCGCATCACCTTGGGATATTCTCTCATACCTTCTCGTTGGCCATTCGATGGGAATCAATTAGGGCAGAGACATCAAATCATGGTTTCAATTTCGTTAGCGTTGTATGTTCGGGTCACTCTGCCTTTTATACGAATAGAAAGGTCAGCTATAGGCTCCTCCTCCTCATGAAAAGATCACATAGCGCATGCCAATCGAAATGTTATTCGAGAACAGAATTGCTCACTTCATTTATCGAACGCTTACTATCAAAGATTACGTACACAACTGTTCTCGAAAAATATCAGCAAATTAACATAGCAATCGGTTCTCACTTCTCTCTATTCCGCCTCTCGTCCGACCTAAAACGAGTGTATCATGTAGTGACCATGCTTCGTGAATCAGAACATGCCTGAAATTCGCATCGACCTAACCTTTAGTAACAATCTTTTGTACTTCCTCTCCACCTCCTCCTCTCTGGCAGCAAGGTCGTCTCTTTCCCTCCTCAATCGCTCATTCTCCTCCTCCAACTCTTCCCACTTGCTGTCGATTTCACCAGCATCGTCAGGGACTTCACCCGTTGGATTATCGAAGAGGTTCCAGAAAGTCTGAAAAAATAAGTGCAACAGACATTGATCGACACAAAAATGTTGACTGTATGTTTGTTTTTCGAAACCATAGTTTGTCAAAGTGAGTCAGAGTGATTCTAAGTCAAAACGACTTCGTCCATCCCCTACCACCAACCCCACGTTAACCAATCAAGTTTCTAAAATGAGTGAAGCATATCCATTCGTCTGGGAAACTCCAGATGAACCGAGTAATTCTAGACCAAAGCGACTAACCTCTCTCCACGCTTCGAGCGTCGGGCCGAGTGATAGAGGAGAGAGCAACAAACCGACCAGGCAGATCACGAGGACACAGAGTGAGTTGAATATGGAGAACATTGCAGGTTTCTGAACAGAATCTAGGATCTATGGATCAACACACAATACTATTTATGCGTTACAGCGTCAAAAAAGTGAACGGGTGCGAAACCAGCAAGAAGTTAGTGATAACACGAGTTGCTCTCTTTCTCTCCCTCCTTGTTTTCCCACTCACCAATCAATCAAGAGCGTGTGCACGCGGGTTAGAGTGTGGTCAACAACAACCAGAGATTTAGAGAGGGTTTGCGCCCTCGTCTCCTGTTCATTGTGGAATCGATCATCGTTAGCCAATTCTTCTGTCTGTTTTGTGCGCTGTGTTCATAACTTAGCCCAAGGAAGTAAATCGGGAGGTTCATTAATTTATTGAACCTGATCGATAGTTATTGCAATACAAAAAGTATCCCTAATTTGAGACTATTTTGAAATGAAAGATGAACGTAGATCAGCAGTTTGATAGTGATCATTCCTCATTCCGGCCCATCTGAAACGGAAGAAATGTTGATTGATTACGCACCGTTCAAAATTTGTGTAGCTAACAAGTCACTATTCAGATTTGCTCTTTTTCCAAAGCACGAACCAACCAAGAGCAACAGCTTGTGGTACTTTCGTTTCACTTCTTCTTCTCTCGCAACGGCATCATCTCTTTCCCTTGCCAGCCGGTCATTATCCTCGATCAGAGCATCACGCTCACGTTCTATCTCAGCTACTCTGGCGTGGTTGTTGCCTTCCAATATTACCTGAATATTTCAGTCTTCTGAGGTCAAATGTTGAAATAATTCAACTTACATTATTTCTCGGCAGATTGTTTCTGATATAGGCACTCTCCTGGGTCAATTGATCGATCCTCGTTTTCGCTTTCTTTATATCGGCTTCGTATTTCGCTCTGATCGCTACAATACTTCCGTCTCGATCGAATTTGTAGCAATAACCTGCCTGTAAAGGAGCGATTTTCTAATGATAAATTCTCGTTCATTTGTCATCTCTAACGACGGAAATATAGGAACATACCATTAGCCAGAAGAGCAGAAAGGGGAGTTGCATCAAGTAGCCGTAAGAAGCAGATAATTTGGAGAAAATTGTGAACGCAGTGTAGATGATATGGAGAAAACCAATCATAACAAGCGTGAGACTTGACAAGCATTTAATATGGGTGAGCGGACTCTGAAATGTCGCAGATTTCATCTAAGAAGTGGCTGCATAAAGTTAAATTTTCCTGTGCATTAAAAATACAATTGCACACAGTTGAGTTGAAAATTCGAAATTACGAAATCGCATTCCATATTCGATCAAACTGAGAGTCGTTTCGAAACTATTTTGCATACGATATAGATAGGAAACTGGTCATTGTTCAACTCTTATTTCGAAACGCGGTCAATTAACCGTCGGTCGGAATGAATCCGCAGAAATTAGCGAAACAGTATTCCTAAGCGCCTAACATTCTCTACTCTCCACGCGCTTACCTTGAAGGGCACTTTCTCAACTAGCTCTCGAGAGTAGGTTCTCATGTTATTGTTGTTCTGTTCCAAGTAACCAATTCGGCTATTCAATTCATCCAGTTCCGTCATGTGATTTGACAAGACAACATTGAAATCTTCCTTTGAGTCGATCAGGAAGTAGAAAAAAGCCTGCAATGCTACTGGGTATTTGTGTAATGTGTGCGCCCTCTAACTTAGCTTAGAGGCTCTAAGGATATCATTAGATGGGATAAAAAAAACCTCTCTGACGTTTAGCAACCGTTTCGCTAGATGTTTGAGAATGAAAGGAGTGGTAAATAGCTCTCAAAATCTCATGGAGAGTCGATCAAACGAGGGTGGCACTACTTTCTGAATCGCTGAGCTGTCATGGGGAAGGTTCGCCCAACAACACTTTCGAAACTCCTATCAATGACCCGGTCAATTGCTGAACCCTTACCGAGACCCATGCGAGTGCGCAGATGAATAGCAGGATCATACAGATCACAGGAAACATTGTTGAGAAGATGAGCGCCCATGGACTCCTTCCTTCCCCGTAGAGAGAAGGGGCAGGAGAGGGTCGGGTCACGATGTAGCTGTACAGAGACGAACACGCAATCTGTATGAGCGCAAGCCCGACAAGGTCGCTGCGGCAGTAGATGGGCAGCGGGGGAGACTCCTCAAGCCACCCGAACATCCTGAGGCAGGGAATTAGAACGGAAACTGGGTTACAGACGGAACAAAATGAGAAAGTCATAGAGAATTCCGATAGAAGCGCGAAAACTGGGCAACGAATAATGGCAATACTCAGAAATCGTCGAAGTCGATTTCGAATCCGCGGCACTGGTGACAATTGAGGGAGGATGAGATGAAGGAGGAAGACTGGGGATGTGAGAGGGGTATTTCGAAACTTCGATTTCGGATTCGATGACTTCAAACACGTTGCATGCGCCCCTCTCTCCCATTGGAGATGCTCGGACGGGAGAGATGACAAAGGATGGAGGCCGAAATCTTCGAATTCGAATCACCTTCACAAATGGACAAAAGAAAGATTGCGAATTCAATTCAATCAACAATAACAACGCAACACTGCAATGCAACACACACTCTCTCCGATCACCTGACGCGAGTGTTTACTAGTGATAGATAGTCAGAGTGAGCTATCTCTGATCGGAAGAGAGAAGTGAGGGGAGATAAATGCGTACTAGTAGAGCTAGGCAGTTGTCTCTGAGAGCAGCCGGATTTCGAAATATTTTCGAGAACTTCGTAAACTGGAACCTCCAAAACGAGGAACAATCCGACAATAATTTATCCCACAAAGAATAACGTAATACGAAAATCAGTGAGTAGATTCAATTACAAGAACCGTCGTGTTGAATAAATCAGGAATGATACATGGTTGGTTTATCTTGCCTGAAAGCACGTGAATTTGATTCATTTTGTATGCTTTTAAAAGTTTCAACAACCTTCCGAGGAGATCTCTTCAAATAAGATTCAGTGCTCATTTTCACTCACTCTGTCTCGCAGACGAGCATTTTCGACCTCCAGCCAAGAAATTTCGTCGCGTAGTTTTCGCTCAATCTGAATATCAGACTGAATAAATGAACACAATGGCCTCTTACATCTCCTTCTTTTGACTTCTGTCTCAATTTTTCTCTCAAATTTGCATTCTCTCGTTTCAGATTGTCCTTCTTCTTTGTCGCCTTTCTTCGAATCTCGCTCTCATCATGCTCACCTGCGTTTTATACGTAAACAACTCGTTAACCCTAGAACAACTAGTTGTTCATCTTGGAAAATCTACTCACATCTCCGGTATAATCAGACGAGAAGTTGCAGTAGGCCTGGAACGACTTGTCTCTGTCGAATATAGTCCTAATTAGAGGTGAGAAAGGAAGAGTGAAAGGAAGAGTTTGCCGCTCTGCGCGGCGAGAAATGAGTGGAATGGAAGAGCAGGGGAGGGGGATTAACTCTTGTGGAAGAGTGAAGATTTGTGGAAGAGTAAAGGAGGAGTTGGTTCGGAAACGGAGGTTGTTTGAGAAGTTTTAGACAGGGGTTTCTGCACGATCAGTGTCCTAGTTGTGTCTTCGAGACAAATAAGCTTCTAAGACCTTATTTGTGTGGAGGTTCGGCATTTTAAACTCGATCGAGTAACATACGTTAGTGAACACAATAAAAGTGTGGGAGGGATCTCTGGAATACGTTTGAAAGGTCGGGCACAAAGCAGGGGCAAATTATGATCCGATAGATACTACTTGATAAGTGTGTGAGTCAACCGAAGAAAAAAAATGAGAGACTTGCGCGCATCGAGTATAAAAATGAGGTATTTCCACAAAAATGAGGTTCATTAAAACGAGTGAATTCGCGTCTCTTTTCAAACCTTCTCTCACTTCAAGCCCGGTAAGCGTACGGACCGACGCTTATTTGGACTCAAGCCATCTTCCTCAATCTTTTTCTTCTCATATACAGATCTGCCTTTCATTGTTACTTCAATTTCTCCGCTAGTGGCATCAATTACAATATTTCAGATGATCAAACCCAAACTCCTCGTCTACCTCCTTTACGGATTGACCGTTCCATTCGCCATCGCTTGCCTTCACGCCCCCACCAACTCCATTCCACTCGCTGCTGTGGCTGCTGAAGCTGTGTGCATGATGGCTCTGTTCGGCTGCATCTACGGAGACCGAAATACGGTTCGTTAGACCTTTGATCTTATCTAATTAAGGAATAAAATGGGAGAAGATCGAGAACTAGTGTCCTAGATCTACTGAAATGATGCAGTCCACTGCATCAGAGTCCGTGGGAGTAGCTTCATGCATTCATTACTGGCTTGTAAGAACATTTATTTCTTCCAGTTCGATTATCGCAGCTGGGAGAACAACTCTCTTCGCAGTATCTTCAAGCTGCTCATGGGGGCGTTTATGTGCTACAGTGCGTCGAGGTAGGTCCCTGAGACGTTGAATCTGAATGGTAATGCTCAGTTACTTATTTCAGAGTACCGGAGAGCAGAATAGCCAATGATCGTTGGTTCGAACACCTCCGAATCCTCTATGAGCTTCTCGCGCCGTACCTCAAAATCGCCTCGATCGCATTGCTCACGAGTGCTGGGCTGAGCTTGATGCTGTTCAGTTACTTGACTATTGCTGGCGAGGTAGTGGATTCATGACATTTTCAGGTATCATTCTTGAAATAAATGTATCATCCCTGTTTCAGATGATGAGGGTTTCACGATTGAAGGCAGCTACTAAGAAGGAAGAGTTCCAAAGTGAGGAGGAGAGGCGCGCTGCGGAGGAAAGAAAGTTGTCAGCTAGAAGAAAGGTGACAGCAGATATGTCAGGAGAAACAATTAAGTTTTTCCAGACTATTTTCCTTATTCTCTTCGGTATTCTTCTCTTTGTGCTGCCCTTCACTCTTAATGTGGATACCCTCACGAGGGATTACGCGGCTGGGTCATTATTTTACCTAAATTTATTTATAAAAATCACAATTTGCGCTTCAATAATGAACTAAAATTGTAGATTCTTTGCACTATTCGTTGCTGTGTTACTTGTTTTCATGTACGCGCTTGTTGGCCTCATCAAAATGGAAATGGTGAGCTCTTTATCTTCATAAAACATGTCAGATTAATCCATTTTTCAATAAAAATAAAACTTGCTTCTAGTTGAACTGCCGTCTCTGGTCGCGAATCACTGGAGTAATCTTCATGCTTGAGCCTCCAGCCTCCCTCCTTTCGCTTTTTGTGAGTTCCTGACTACTCTAATTTAGAAACCAATAGTCCCCAGTTTCGAAATAGAGGGAAATTGTGTTGTACTGATGCGAATTCAGGTTGCCCACTGGTTTTTCGGCCTTCAGGATGGGAAGTTGGGCAGTCCCGAACATTTCTTCATTGCCAATATTCTACTCGGATTGATCATTCAGACGATCACTTTCGTTATTCTCTATTGTGTATTCTGCTATTTCGCCCCGGAGGTGAATGCTATTTTCTGTTTCTAAGAATTTTCGAGGCTTTGACCGGAGATACAATACTTCCTGTGGATATCTGAACCATAACCATCGATTCTTAAGGTTCCTGAGGACAACGAACATACGGTGTACGTGGATTCGGACGATACACTGGCTGCGGAACGACAGCTACTTTGGTGATTCTGTTCGATCACATATGCTCCGACACATACAAAAAATACGAACAAACTTCACCCAATTTTCCCATCCTTTCATTTTCCCTCTTGTTTATGAACTGTATAACAAAGATAAACTTGAATGTGCAAACATCGAAAGACGTTTATTTGAGCAGAGTGGGGAAAGCTTTACAAGGAAGGTGTTTGAATCATGGAATACATGAAAGTTTGTTATAGTGATGATCAACAGAGAATAATAAAACAGAATTTTTCGTTCAAGGTTGCAGAATGATTGATTTGAATGCTCACTGAAATTCAGAATCGTTTTCGAAATATACAATCCAGCAGTGAAGAAAGCTGGTGTTGAGGATCGGGATGTGTGAATTGAGATCATTCCCATGTCAGCACTTCCAAAATCCTCTACATCCCAAATTTCTAGAACGTGCTTACCACATCCACCGGACCAGCACCGGTTTGACGCTTTTCAGCCACTGTGTCAGCATCGGTCTCATGATCGGCAACAGGAGGCAGCTGCAATTACTCTTTCCGTAAACATCTCTCCATCTCTTTCGTTGTATAGTTTTAGCCGATTATGCAAGACCATAAAGAAAGATAGCTCCAGCAGCAACAGCACGAGCCACGGCTCGTTACGATAGTGGAGCCGTGAACCTAGAACGACCGCGTCTCGCGTGCGATTCCCGCGCGACGCGCAGTTCAAATCGAGTGACAACGTTGCTTAACAAGGCATCGGAACCCCTTGTTTCGCAACGGCGCCACTCATCTTTCGCAAGATGAGGCTACCCTATAAGTAAACAGCACGCGCTCTAGACGCGACGGGTAAGGTACCTGTGCGGCTTTCACAACATTTCACAACCCTGATGCAATACTTCGCCGCGCGCGTTGCGGTTGTTTCAGATTCGCCTTAGCTTGCCGTGGAGCATGATTATCAGCATTCCCACAGCCCCTAACGTTAACCCCTAACTAACAGTGCTAAACCCAACAATATCTCACTCAGGTACTGAAATACGTAAACGCCTAACTAAATGAATTTGACCCATCATTAACGGTTAAAAATACGTTACTCACCGCAGGGGCGTAGGCGCTGAAGACGATCAAATCGATAGCACTAACTAACTACATCGTGTGTCGCAAACATCATACATCAAACACGTCAAACACCAATATAAAAACGACTTTGTTGCTAACCGCCGGCACGTAGGCGCTGAAGACCATGAACAGGATGTGCTGGGACAGCAGCAGTAGTAGAGACAAAAAAATGGATGGCAATGCATCCTTAGCAGAGACATCGGGCGCTACCTGAGTGTGCGAGAAATAGTTATGTATTGACTTCTGTCACGGCCCGTTACGAGTGCCCATGAAAAGACCGCGACGCGTGATTGCGAAAGCGCCCCAGGTACCTTACCCGTCGCGCCTATAGTGCACGCTGTCTATACATAGCCTTGCGAAATATTTCGAAAGGGGAGTGAAATCGTTGCGAAACGTGACGCTTCGGTGCCATGTTAAGCAACCTTGTCACTCTATTTGAACGGTAAAACGCCCGGGAAAGGCCCACGCGTCGCGGCAAAAAATGGGTCGTCTCCCTCTTTCGTAACGTGCCGTGCTGTTGCTTTTTTCTAGACCAATGATTGGCAATTGCACGGCACGTTACGATAGTGGAGCCGTGAACCTAGAACGACCGCGTCTCGCGAGCGATTCCCGCGCGACGCGTCGTTCAAATCGAGTGACAACGTTGCTTAACATGGCGCCGAAGTGCTACGTTTCGCAACGATTTCACTCCCCTTTCGCAATATTTCGCAAGGCTATGTATAGACAGCGTGCGCTCTAGGCGCGACGGGTAAGGTACCGGGGGCGGCTTTCGCAACATTTCGCAACCCTGATGCAATACTTTGCCGCGCGCGCTGCGGTCGTTTCAGATTCGCCTTAACTTGCCGTGAATTGAACGTCATTTGAACGTTCATGTTCGCGCCCTGAGACGCTTTTAAACAGAACTATTCAGTAGAGTTCGAAATACGGGTAATCGTCTCTTCATTTCACCCACTCTCTCGTCTCGCTGACCGGTAAGAGAGTGTATGAAATGAAGAGACGATTACCCTTATTTCGAACTCTACTATACAGACCAGTGGTAGACACTGATGAAATATCATTCGGAAAGTTCCGGCATGCGAATGCAAACAAGTGTAACAAAAAATGAAACCTGCGCTGAGATGTATGTGAGAATCACGATCCAGCCAGCAGAAAGGCCACAAATACGCAACCAGAGACGGCAGTTAACCTGTAAATAATTCATTATTCACTTTAGAATTTCTAAATTAGATTTAATAATCTGACTTACCGCTCCCATCTTAATTAACACGATCACAGTGTGGACGAGTGCACAATACACAGCAGCCACAAGCGCCAGGCTCCTGATTTATGGTGTATTACAATAAAATGCTTGGTCCGTCGGATTCTGGTTCAATGATTCTCGCTCAAAGATAGATCATTCGACCCTGGTGGACTCATGCTCAAAGAAGAACAACAACATTCTTGAATTCCAAAGATAGACCAACGAGAGGAGCGTACCCGCCAGTGTAATACCCGTTCGGCTCGCCAGTCATCGCGAATGGAACCGTCATCAGAGCGATTATGAACAACATCATCCATAGAAATAATACGTTCTGCTGAAGAAAATTTATCTTTGAGTCAACAACTCGATATCGTGCTTACCTTTCTCTTAATTTTCATCACTTTCTCTTCAGTCTCTTGATCGTCGGTTTTGATTTCCTTCTCAGCAACCAGACTAGACACTCTCAGCAACTGATAAATTAATAATTTCATCATTTTTCCATATTTCATTAACGGAATCAATGCTTACCTCTCCCTTGATCGTCACATAGCTGAAGATAGGCCAGGTCAGCGCCAGACTGATCGCTAAGGTAATCGCGATGAGGATCAGACAAGGCGAGATTAGCTCCGAAAAGATCCCGAAGAAGTCGAGGTAGTAAATGAATGTGAATTCGTGGATGCTGAAGTGGAAGAAATGTGGTTCTTTCGAGAGAGAGAGAACTGTCCGTTAACTTTGTCTGTGTAGATATGGAAAGGGACACTCGACTCACCGAGAGAGGTTCACAGCGAAAATCATCGCTCCGAACGCCTTGAACATCGATCGGTACATGTGCTCGTCCCATGAAGCGAAGTCGAACTGGAAATTTTACGTTTTGCAGAATTCTGCTTCAGTTATTTGCATAACATACTGTAAAGAAAACGTTAAAAAATAGATAAATGTTCATTCCATGCTCCTTTTAACGTTCTTGAGTGGATCAGGAAAGATCCAAAACTGACCGTCTCGCGCTCTCTGAAGATGGAGCACAGCAGTACGAGCACACAGAAGATCTCAACGACGAGAAGTCCGATCGCAATGGAAGGCGGGAAGAAAGAAGAGTATCGACAAGCAACCGCCAGTGGGACAGTCAGTCCGTAGAGGAGGTAGATGAGATATTGACGTTTGTCCATCTGAAAGAAGAAATTGAAAGGTAAGCACAAATCGAATGGAATAGTGCAACAAGTTGTGAAATATTTTGAGTTAAAATTTGGCGTCGTTGTGGCGCGAAATAAAGAGGCGCGAAAATCGTGTAGCATTTCAGCGATTCGCAGTTGTATTTTTTTTAAATTCTCTCACTCTGATTTTCATTTCATTAATTTATGTCGTTTCTGATGATGCCCTGGTCGCCAACCACTTTGAATCTCTTTGGCACACTCATGTTTCAATAACAACAAAAATACGAAGATACTTCAACCGATTTTCCCAATCTTTCATTTTATCTTTTTTTTATGTATGGCAAAACAACGATAAATCTGAACAAGCGCAAATTGAAAAATTGTTTATTTGAGCAGCATAGGAAAAAACAAGCAGTGAAGGAGGGATTGCTTGAAGCATTGAATACATGTTCATTATAGTAGACATGAGAAAAGAAAATTTGGAGCAGAATATTATGTTGAAGATTAAGAACGAATGGCGTGAATGCTCACTGAAATTTAGGATCTTTTTCGCTGTCTAGCAGGGTAGAAAGCTCAGTACTTCCTAGATCTTTTACATCCTAAATCTCATTCCACATTCACCGGTGCATGATCGATTGCATCAGTTGCTGCTTTGGCAGCGTCAACAGCAGGAGGCAGCTGCAACTGCTTTTTGAGTTAATTTTTTTTATCAATTCCGAGTATTAGTTATGGTAGGACGTTCCAATTGACTTGGTTACCAACCTCTGGGGCATACGCGCCGAAGACCATGCATAGGATGAGCAGACACATCATCAGCAGTGAAGTCACGAGCATGATTGGGACTACGACGTGAGTAGAGACTTGGATCACGGTTGCTACCTGCGAAATTGATCAATACACAGAAAAAAAATCCATAAAAATGGCTCCAGCGGATTTCAATCCGCAGGTACTTTCGAATTCGACCGCTAACACTTGCGGATTCGTTCATTGTATCCGAAAATAAATAAATAGACTGCGAATTTTAGCGACATTACTTATACTCTTTTGGTTCATTTCTAGAGCCAGTGGGAGAGTGTTTTCAGCGAAGTGATGTTTACTTCACCTGTGCTAGAATTCCGGAAAGGATCATGAGCCACCCAACAGAGATACCACAGATACGCAACCAGAGGCGGCAGTTGAGCTATAATAGAAATTTAAATATTTTTATATAATTCTTCATTCTTATTATTATGTTATCGATAAAACAAAGTGCTCAGACGAGCACAGATGCTTTATTAGAAAATGCTCTAATCTGATTTTATTTTTAAAAATATCGTATTTTGAAATTCAACGTACCGCTTCCATCGTTATAAGCCCTATCACCGAGTAGATGAGGGACCAAAACGATGCAGATAAGAGCAAGAAGAATCTAAAATTGATATGCGTTTCTCAACGTTTGTATGTCATCCGAAGAGTTTTCAGGGACAAACAACTTGCCCGACTAGGTAATACCAAGGAGAAATGGTCGTGAAAGCAGCTGTGAATGCGATAAGATGAGCAATCACAGAGACAATCCAAGCAAACAAGATCTTCTGCTGAAAAGAGTTAAGAATTCAGTTGATCTGCCGCAGCTTTGTATTCATATGAAACTCGAATTACAATAACCTTTCTCTCCACTGCCTTCATTGTCTCTTCGTCTTTCTGTTCATCTATTTCTTGTCCAGTTGTCTTCAGTCGAGCCGCTCTCAGGAGCTGAGAGCAAAATCAAGTGTATCAAATTCAAAACTTTATTGCAATAAATATAAAAAATTACCTCTCCCTTTATTGTTACGTAACTGAAGATGGGCCAGGACAGAGCCAGACTGATTGCGAGTGCAAGGGCAATCAGTAGTAGACAAGGCTCGATCAATTCGGAGAGAATACCGAAGAAGTCGAGGTAGTAAATGAATGTGAATTCCGTGAGGCTGAAGTGGAATTCAGTTATTTGTTTATAACTCTTTAAAAAGAAAATGTCAGTGTAGAAAAGGAAAAGGACACACCGAGAGCTGTTCACTGCAAAGATCATCCCTAAGAACGCTTTGGCCGTCGACCAATACATGCAGCTGTCCCAAGTGGCGAAGTCGAACTGGAACGTTCTATTTCTTACAACAATTTCGATCATTCATTGGCTTCCGTTACTGCCTCAAACTCTAGAGCTCGATAAACGGGTCACCGTCTCTTCCTTTCCCATGCTCACCGGTCGAAGAGGCGAGTTGTGTGAAATGAAGAGACGTCGATCCGTTTATCGAATTCTACTGTAGTCCCATCATACAATCGTTTCATAGCTGTGTTTTATGCATTTTCAAGGAGTTAAAACAAATTTAGATTAAACTCACCGTCTCTCGCTCTTTGTAGATGGAGCACAGCAGAACGAGCACACATCCGAGTTCAACGACGAGAAGAGCGATCGGGATGGAAGAAGGGAAGAAAGAAGAGTAACGACAAGCAACAGCCAGTGGGACAGTCAGCCCGTAGAGCAGGTAGACGAGGTACTTTCGTATGTCCATCTGATAGTGATTTATTGAATGCTAGCAATTATGAATAAGTCAAGCACGCACGGAGCGTAGGTAAATAAAATAGTAAAAGAAATGAATTTGAGTGAGCGTCGCTGGAGAAAAAAAGGCGCGAAAATTGATCAACCCCCAAAAATTCTTGCTCCTTTTCGGTAGACGCCTATCTGCATTTCAGTCCATTCGTTCTTAAATTTGCATCCTTCAAAAAGTGATTATCGAAGCTTTCACATGAACAAACCGAAGTTACTCGCCTACATCCTCTACGGTCTAACCATTCCATTCGCTGCCGCTTGTCGATATTCTCCAACTCTCACTTCTCCCCTTCCGATCGGATTTCTTGTCGCTGAAGTTGTCTGTCTTATCCTTCTCGTCCTCTCCATCCATATGGAGAGAACAACGGTGAGACTGCCATTTGATCTTCGATGTTCGAAGAAGCTGCAGGACTGAATTGAGATCAACAACTTTCCAGTTCAACTTCGCCGCATGGGATCCCTATCTGCTACGGTCGTTGATGAACTTGTGGGCTGAAATGGGCTGGGCCTCCGTCGCCTTTTGGTGAGTTTGAAGCTTGCCGGATTGGAAGTCTTTGAACTCGCGCTTCGAAGTCTTCGAATAGAACGATGGTGGGAGAGTGTGCAAAATGGAGAGGGCGCTGACCTATCAGGCCATTTCGAAGTATCCGAATGAGCAAAGACTTCGAAATTGATCCGGCAACTCTACAATGCAGATGATGATGCCTTTTTATTCAGTTTAGTACTACAGTATCTTGAAACTCGAAATTGGCCGTTCAAGTATTGGTAATCGAATGAACATAAAAATCGGATAAAAAAATTAATTTCTGGGACGATATTTCCATTTCAGCATTTCTCTTCACGAGCGTATTCAAATGATTGACACCCTCGGGATCTTTTCCGAACTGATCAGGCCCTGTCTTTTGCTTCTCTCCATTGCACTTGCGATCAGTTTGGTACTGACCTGGCCCATATTCAGCTACATCACTCTTGCGGGAGAGGTAAGCAAGAATTCCTGCTTAATATATCGAGAACACAGTTATAATGAATGCCCTTTTTTCGCATGAATTTGCTGAACTGACGCATTTCAGCTGTTGAGAGTATCTCGCTTGGACGCTGAGAAGAAAGATATGAAAGGCGATTGTGCAAAGGACGTAGAGAAAACCAGACAAGTGAAGGGAAAGGTAAACGTGATTTGATCGCATTATTCCATGTGAACCGCATTTTGGCGACAGTAATATCGATCTAGTCAACGGCGAATTCTATTCAGCTTCGCGGTCTCCTGTTCCACACTATTGCTTTGACTGTTCTTCCAATCGCAATGTTGGATGAGAACTGTTTTGTTTGGTATGATCATCTTTTGTCCGTTCACGGACATTTATCTATTCTCACTAACATCCCATCTTGATTGGTGAATTTATCGCAGGGTCGTCGCACTCTTGGTTATTGTGCTGTTGGCGTGCGTCTACACGCTGATAGGGCTCATCAAACTGGGAGTGGTAAGACACTCCAGGGCAAATGAGTAGACTTTGAAAGGTGGAGTAACTGCTCCGCGTTCATTCTCGTTAGTGGAGCGATCGTGATCAAAGCAACTAATTGTTTTGTTAGAAAAGTGGTTATTTTCAAAGTATAGAAATGAGCCACACCCAAATCTTGGGCGCTCAGCAGCATAGGCACCATCAGTGTTGATTCGACATTTTTGGTTGGTTAAAAAATTGGCCTAAACTGCAGCTCAACTGCCGTCTCTGGGCGCGCATCTTCGGCCTCACAAGCGGATGGCTCGTCCTGCCCATCGTCATTTTTTCGCTGGTGAAGTTGTGGACTCGATGATGTTTCAACATTGAAAGAAACGAAGAAAACCATAGCATGAGATCGATTTTTTTTCTTCTAAAAAATGATACAACTCAATATCTTCCCCATTTCTCAGATGTTCGCCACTAACGATGGCCCGAAAGAGCAAAACATCGCCCTGATATTCATCGTGCTTGTTCTGATGATGCAGTTGTTCATCCTGTTCATTTTATGTTTGGTGTTCAACGCCTACGCTCCGAAGGCAAGTCGTTGGGACGTGTCTTTCAACGGTAGATGGTAGTGAAATTGCAGCTATCTGCTGCTAGTTATCCGCAGACAGCTGCTGCAGCGACAGCAAAGCTGCGCCGGTGAATGCTGTGTGATAAAGATCGCAAATTCTTTAAAGATCCAGAGTCAAGTACAGTACTCTTTCGAAATGGCTAAGACATTACGTATTTTCAGTAAGATTCGCTCATTGCCTGGTGAGGTTATCACACGTGCACAGTTCGAAAGACATTGATGTCTTTTTGCATTCCTTTTGATTTTGTATAAATTTCATTTTCATTTTCATTTCCATTAATATGTGTTCGAAAAAAAGCAATACACCTGCTGAATCCCACCGATCCATTAACATTGTCTAAGACGTGTTAGCCGAACTCTTTCAAGGTTGTTAGACAATTTTATCATAGAACAATTACAAAATCATTTCGATGATTTACGGGCTGGGAGAGACTCCTGGTTGGATAATGTCCTTCTTCCATATTATACTTCTCTCTGTTCACCACCGTTATCTCCTGGTCACTTTCCTGGAAATTCATTATCATTTAAAAATAAATTATGAAATTGATTTAAGCGTATTATTAAATGTCAAATGATCACGAACTCACGGCACATTGCATCATTGATCACTGCTTTAGACTCTCGGGATATCTGAAGTAGCCTGAAACTTGTGATTTTACTACTTTACTCATCATGATAATTAAACACCCTCACCATTCGTATTTCTTATAGATCGACGTTCGTGGTGTAGACACGAACTGTGACGATAGAGCAAACCCAATTTCGAATTACGAATCGACGACTCTCCATTTAGTACACTCTCTCGTCAGTCTGACCGATCAGTGCAATGGAGAGTCGCCGATCGGTATTTGAACGGAAGGTCTACCACAGTTGAGATGATGTAGGCATCTAGAAAATCAACAATTACTGTTGCAACTGAATAAAATTGAGAAAAATTACAGCGAACATAGAGCAAACGAACAAAGCATGAAGAAACAAATCAGAAATAGAGGGTGTGATTGGACACCGATTGGCTTCCTATTTATGCCCTCTACTCGGTGGCTTCCAGTCATAGACGGGCGTTTCCGATGTTGGGCGAAGAGAAAGAGATCGGAATGTGGGTCGCCGTATCTCCATTTTGCATGCTCTCTATCCTTTTCGGTCTCTGAAATCGTAGAGACGGGATTCCGATCTCTACTGACATCGGTGCATTCCGTTTGGAGTGTGAGATGGAACGAAATAGATAGTTGACTGTGACAAGAGATTTTACCTACAGGGTGTCCAAAAAGAACTTTGACATATTCTTCTCTTAATATCTCATTAACTCTTTAGAGTTATGAGCCCTTCTGCAGCACCAATATGTATCCTCCCTAAACCTTTCAGCACTCAGGGTTTGGATCCGATCAATTGATTGTAGAGGTTTTCGCGGTGTAATTTACTAATGAGATAAAAATACAAGCGGCCCGTTGACTGTTGCTGGTATCATGATTTATTTGTAGGCGAATAAGAAAACAGGTTCCCCCGGTTCAACGCAGGTTATGTAGCATACGCATTGTTCTACTGAAATATAGTGGCGATTCTGGTGTAGCGCTGTATATTAGAGAAATCTTAATTTTAAAATGAGCGCTATCAAGTGAGAAAAATGATATCTAAAATATTCTGTTTTCTGGATTTCTTGTTCAGAATGACGCCACAGCACTGTAAAGTTTTGTGGTAAGTCATACAGTAATACAACGATTTTTGACGGCATTTAACCTGCCAGTACAGCAACAGAAACCGAGTTCTTAGAACGCAAATATAAACGATTTTGGGTAAAAATCTGCAATCTCTTAATTATTGCGACGAAGGGGAAGCTCGCAATATAAATTTAACTACATGTATGTGTACTCCTATGTCTTTGCTACAGAGGAAAAAAATGGAGAAATCTCAATCTGAATCTTTGGAGCAACGGCGCTACGAATGGCGATAACGAAATCTCTGACGCCGTTTGGATAATTTCGTTTGAAAAAAGCTTTGGAAATATCAGCGCTACCCTGAATCGAATTTGAATATCAGCAAAATACTACGACTCATGTGTGCCAGGATAAAAATAGAGAGGCTGTCAGAGCTAACTCCATCAAGCATTTGAATGTTAGGAAAAAAATACTTCGCGAATGAAATTCAGGTTATGAATTTCGTTCGCAATATTTTTAAAAGCTAAAACGATTGAACTTCATGGTGGCTGGAGATGGTTTTCATACAGTGAGTAGCTCGGTGGCTGTGCTGCGTATGGCATACATTTGGGACGTCTCGGTTCATTGAGTGAAGAATTATATAAAATACAAAAGTGTCAAAGTACTTTTTGGACACCCTGTAATCGCTTTGAATTGTCTCTCACAAGTGATGTCTTACTCATGATCAGTCTCAAAGATGGATATTTTGAAGATTGCATTACGCTAATAAAGTCGACTCCAAGCGATTTGGTTACTTCCACTTTTAATGCTTCGACACCAGGGCCAAAGAGATAAAATCGTTTCCCTCTCGCCCACTCTGATGAATCAACATGGCGACATAACAGGAGGGGAGCGTCAAAGCATGATCTTCTCTCTCACTTTTGCATACTCTGTCGATAGTCATTCAGAATCCGAACATTCCTCAGACGATCAGGCAAGCCCTTATAAATAGCGGTGGAGTGGGTGCATCTTCACAGGCCGCCATGAGGGCTCTCGTGGTTGTTGCTCTTCTCGTTGCTACAGCCGCTGCACGGGAGATTGTAAGGTGAATCAATTATCCAAGCTAAAGAAAACGATTTTGGTACCCTCTGAGGGGTGTCCATCGACCTGTATAGTCGAATTCAAGTGGGAACGAGACCAAATTTTGTGGTTCCCTTGTGAGTGGGCTGTTTTATAGTTTCAATACACAGTATGAAATTAAAAAGGCTTGGATCTCTTATTCGGAAATGCTGTTATCTATTGCACGTTTATCTTACCCGTTGGAAACCAGAATCACTTTGTAAATTTGGATTGAAACCACAAGTCAGCCATGATTTCTCATTGGCTAATTGCGTTTGTGATTTTCGAAATGTGCGCGACCGTCAATCATATCTTTGCAGCATGCATGATGTGCTCGACGAAGCTAATGAATTTGGCGATGAGTTCAAGAAGTTACTCTACGATGCATTCGCAAACGTCACAGATGGAAACCTCACAATCTCTAATTCTTGCGAATATTCTCGGCGTAAGTCTCGTGTTAGAGTTCGAAATGGGGTAGTCTTCTGTCCATCTCACCGATATTCTAACCGATCAGAGTGAAATGAGCACGCGATTAGCCGCCAAGCAAACTGTAAAGGAAGCATGGCCACTTCCCGCAAGACCATAGTGCGTGAGGAGAGGACAGTCGAGAACGGGGGCTTAGCTCAGTGGTAGAGCAGCCGATCCATGGACGGAAGGCCGTTGGTTCGATTCCATCAGCCTCCATCAGTCTTTTGCGCGCTCCTCTGACATCTTTACAAAACAAGTTGCTTTACTCTAACGATGCAACGGTCAGGCTGCAGTGCTTTTGTCTTCGCAGATGTCACATTGTTCCTTGAATACATACCTCCGAAAACGTGCGTTTCATTCCGCCCAACTCCAAAGTTGAATTGTTCTTGGTCAGCTCCACAGCAGATGATCAGTCCATACCTGCCCTACGTAGCGTATACCAAGCGATCTACAAAAAGAAACTGAGAGTCAGCACCACATGCACAGCCATCGGAGACGATAAGCCGGATCCCAGCTATGTCAACAATTACGCAAACTTCAGTCGTGGCTTTTGGTGTACTTTTGAGCGTGAACCACAGTATCCGAGGTAAAAAATTTTCATTCCTAAGAAACGTTGCTCACTTTGAAATGAAAGAATGCCTAGAATTCGTCAAAGCTGCCTCTTTTTAGTACTGCTCAAATCGCGCAAATGGATGCAACCTCTGAAAAACTCCAGTCACTCATTCGAGACCTCGAAAGGTGGCGTGTTGTTACCATTCTTTCCACGTTAGTCACCTACAACTATGGCTTCAACGAGCACTACCGCTATTATCCCATCGGAATCGTCATCTGTCAAATGATGTACGGCGTTGAAGAGTGAGTTGTGTTATCACAGCTTTGTATTTTTGCTATATATTTTTGGAGATGGTCTATTGAATTATGATTACTCTAGTTGGCTAAGGGTATGGGGCAAAACGAATGTTTGCATGAAATCTTCTACTTAGAATACGTTGTTTCGATTCGTTGTGCGATTGTTTGAGTGTGCTGTGCATAGTCATTATTCGAGCATGCGTAGCATCGTTAGTCGGTCTCTAGGTCATGCGAATTTCGCATTCAAACTCCCAATCGTTAAGGTCAGCGGACATTGCGGCTCGAGAGAAGAACGCGATACTCAGCCGTGCGTCCAGTCTCGGATTGAATCTCAAAAAGTGCAAGAATATCGATGAACAACTGCAATTTTATAATCCTCGGGAAAAGAACTACCCACATCGTGGATGGGCCTGCGCTTTCAATGCGTGAATAATTTCCGCTTCGATAAAACAAATGCTTGTACTACTGATGCTAAAGACACTTTCTATGACAACCGAGAAAAAAATGAAAAAAATGCGTGCTGTACAAATATCACACAGGGAGCAAATATCGTTGACAGAAATATCCTGATTAGAACTTTTCTTTTTCTCACCCATTTTTTCCTCATTTTATCCCTCCAACAGTTGGCTTGCCAGTGTGCTCACCGGTCAGAGTCTCTCCGATATTCTTCAGAGTATCTCCGTTCATTCTGTCAGCATTTTGTCTCGGATATCGATTTATCAAGCTATGGATAGCAACCGAATCACAGCATTAGGGGAAAACTTGAAAGTCGCCGAGCATAACTCTGAATATCTTCGTGTTTCGATATTCCTCTCGCATGCGCAATATGCTATTGTGGGAAAACCGTCTTTTCCAATTCGACGCGTACTTTCCGGCCCGTGTCCGGTTCAGTGATGGGGACACTAGGCCGCATGAGAACATTCCTACAGGATGAGCACCTAATGATGGCGAGAGAACAAAGGTTATGTAATAGACGGATATGCAAATGGTTCTCATTCTGTAGGTTATCATCCGAATGTTCTTATCCGACCTAGTGCCGTGATGAGCTGCTGGGCGTGGTCCCCGTGCTGGGTTTTCCGGCTGGAGACCGAGCTCGTTATTGATTCCTCAAGGTTAGAGGCCGCAAGCTCCGCCCACTTTGTGTGTAGTTCACTTTTGAGCCTACTTTTGGCAGAAAAAGGCAGAAAACTTTTAGTAGATTGAATCTACGTTGTGGGCCCTACGTATGGTAACTTGGCATTGATTTTCAACAAACAGAGCATGTGGTTGTGTTTAGTCGCTGGCAATGCTTCTGGCTATGCCCTAGTCACGCGTCCATCTATCATTCATCACTATGATTGGCGTTATTTCTCGCGTGCATTCTTCCCTGTAGCCCCGCGTTCTTCCCCTTATGTAGACTCACAGAGATAGCTCCTACTCCCTCTCCATATCTCTTCTCGCCTTCGGTGTATACTTCATTTTCGCGCTTCAAATTCTATCCAGTCTTTATCCTCGCTTTATTAAAATGGATGTTTCTCTCATGGTTCCTAAAATACGGCTCGCATTTGACCCTAATCTTTCAATCTTTTTCTCTTTCATGATGTTTATGTTCCCGCTATCGAAGAATTTTTCAGATGAGCGACACGGTTAAATATAAATTTTCTTATCGCAAGGCGGTTTTCCTATTTCTGGAGAGATATGGAGCAAGAGTTGAGGAATCATCCTCAACTGCGCATTTTGTGAGCTTTCTAGGCCTATTAGCGTAATCCTTAGTGATATTGAATATCTCTGATGAATCGCTGCATATCGATTGTGGATTGGATTGAAGTGAATGAGATTAATCACCCTAATCAGCCCCCTTTGCGTACGTACTCAGATATCCTTAGTGGGAGAGACCTCTCTGCGCTAGCAATGTGAATTGAACTTACTGGGCAGACCTATTCAAGACATACTCATTTCCAGTTTCTGATTCCTTTCTTCGCAAATCTCTTCGCGTGTCAAAATAATCCCACAAGCACACCAATTGCAATCGGCAATCTCACAGAAGAGGAAATTATGGTAGTTCAAAGTTGTATCTTATCCTATTGATTGATTGTGACATTTCCAGATAATAAATACAAGCTTATCTTCGGCCCTTGCTAATTTCGTAAGATTCACTTCTCTTTATTTGAGTTTTGTTCATCGGTAAGTTCCATTCAGCCATTCAGCTATTTCATTATCTTTTTTCAGAGAATTCCTCTCAGGAATGGTCTTATTTCGACTGGAAATTCTTCCCATGTTTCTGAATGTCTATGACGCCAATGAGAGAATCAACCTGGCCAGTTTTTGGAGAGCTCAAATAACACTAATAGAGGAGCCTTTACAGATCCCAGTTTTTCGTCGTCTTAGCACATTCGAAAAACAGAGCAAAAAAATTATCTCGAGAGGCTATTCAGAAGGAAAAATAACAGTAATATCAGCTAGAGATAAATTTGATTCGACAAATTTCAGGGAATTGACGGCCCATTTGCCCTCGCAGTTACGGAAGAAATTCGTGCAGTGCATGAATGGTGGAGCAATGATTTCAGGGTGTCTGATAACAACGTCAATTTCATTGCGGCTGAGTATGCCCTGAAAGACTGAATGACGTAATTTGCTTACCATGATTGTCTTTGTTCCTTTTCTCACAATGAATAAAGCGTGTTGTTGGAGAAGCGCCGAACGAAAAGACAATTCACAAAATAACAAACCTGAACTTGTAAAAGAAAGAAGAACATGCATAACTTCCAGGGGTTCTTCCGCACAAGGAAATTAAGAGTAGACATGGATGAGTACAGACTTTCCTATCCGTATCAAAACAGTGGAAAAAGATAGAAAGGAGCTGAATTGGTAATCCAATAATGCTAAATCGCTCTCTCTACAGTGTAGTCAATGACATTGCTGACCCCGAGACATCATCAACAAAAGGCCGGATGAGAACCAACTGGATTAGATGGGTTTTGAATAAACGCTTGCTTTCGTTTTAAAAATAACCTGCAAAAAAAACGAGCGCAGTCAGTAAAGGAGTATTAAATCCTCCACCAAAGGGAAGGGAAGGGCTTAACATTTCTTAGTTCATGCCCAATGCTTACTACTTCTTACTTGTTTCTGTCGAACGGCTGATAAATATGTAAGAGAGTGCAATGATAGTTGTGGTAGTATGCCAAGAGCTGCCTGATCCTTCATTCTACTCTTCTCTTCGAATAAAAGGATCAAATATGGGCTGTCTATGGGATTGTTGCACAGTGCAAGGGTGGAAATTTCTGGTAATTCAGGCGTCGCGGGAAATTCGGTGTTATGTTTCTTGAAGAGTCATCCGATTTCCGACTGGCCTCTATTCAGCTGGCTTGTTCGCCTAGGGAACTCGAATAATGGGGAGTTATCGTGTTGTGTTTGAATTCAATTCAAATCTTGCTGCAAATGCTCCTGGCTATGCTCTCGTCAAGCGTTCATCCATTTTTTCACTGGCCACTCTTCTCTAATTGGCTAGAAAGTAAATCCATAGAAAAAAAGGGTGGTCTTATTCTGGTGTCCCCACGACTTATCACAATTTTCCTAGAAAATCCCGTTTTGTCAAGATTTTTCTGGAACCGCTCTCTTGGAAAAGTCAGAGTGGAATGAGACGAGAGGGAATGAGGAGAATGAGAACGAGAGAGTCGGAATGACAGAGATCATGTCTCCTCTCTCCCTCTCATTCGCAACGCGTTTTCATTCCACACTATCTCTTTCCAAGAGAGCGGTTCCAGAAAAATCTTGACAAAACGGGGTTTTCTCAGAATACAATACCGAAATGAATTTTCGTGAAATAATTTTGACCAAGTTATTCTTCCACGAAATGAATTTCCAAAATAATTGTGACATGTCGTGGGGGCACCCTTATTCTTCCCTGTAGCCACGCCTTCTTCGATTGTTTCCATCGTTTTTTGCGTCATGCAATGTATTCTTCGGTACATTCAAATGGATTATTCTCGCATGGTTTCAATACTAGGGCTTGCTTGAGCTTTTCAAAGCATTCATTTTTCCATATCTGCCACTAATGAATAATGCAGATGAGTTCGTATCGGAAGCGGGTATTTTCGTTCCTGGAGTGGTATGGAGCAAGTGTTCTTGAACCATTCTCAACTTCGCATATTGTGAGCTTTCTATTCTTCTTCTTCTTTTTCGCATCGTTCTCCATGTTACACGGATCGAATCGAACAGTTCTCGCGAATCGCTACCATGGTACCAGATTATCGACCGATGCTCGGCAGTGGGGCGTCCTCACCAAAAAATGAAAGCAGTTTTGGGCATGGGCTATCTATGGTAGAGCTATGGGCGGAAACTCCACGGGCACTTGGCGACTTTCTCGTGTAAGAGAAGAATGAACTGAAGTAGTAAATGAGATATTCATGAACTCTCAAAGAGGTCATAAGTAGGAGAGTCCTCTATAAATTGAACTTTCGTGATAGACTTACTGCAAGTGAGATTCGCTCATTCCCAGTTTCTGAATCCCTTCTTCGCAAATCTTTTCGCGTGTCAAAATGATCCCTCAAGCACACCTATCGCAATCGATAATCTGACAGATGAGGAGGCAATGGTAGTTGGCAGCTGCATCTTACTCGATTTATAAATTGAGAAATTTTAAGATAATTAATACAAGTTTACCTATGGTGCTTGCTAATTTTATAGCATGTGCTTCCTTTTATCTACGCCATACTCATCGGTAAGTTCTATACAGCCATTCAGCTAATTACTTTTTTTTTCAGCGAATTCCTCTCTGGAATAGTCATATTTCGAATCGAAATTTTCCCCATGTTTCTGAATGTCTATGACGCCACGGAGAGAATCAACTTGGCCAGTGTTTGGAGAGCTTGAAACACTGATAGAGGAACCTTTTCAGATCCCAATTTTTCGGCGACTTAACACATTCGAAAAACGGAGCAAAAAAATCATCTCGATCGGATATTCAGAAGGAAAAATCGAGGTAATATCAGCTAGAAATAAATGATATCCGATAAATTTCAGGAGATAAAGAGCCCATTTGCCTTCGCAGTTACGGCAGAAATTCGTGCAGTGCATGACTGGTGGAGCAATGATTTCAGGGTGTCTGATAACATCGTGAATTTCATTGCTGCTGAGTATGCCCTGAAAGACTGAATGACGCGAAAACCATGATTGTCTTCGTTCCTTTTCTCCTAATGAATAAAGCATGCCGTTGAACAAGAATGCACCGAAAACCCAGTTTATACCATAACAAGCATTGAATAAGAAGAGCAATTGAGGCACTGAGACCCCTGACACATGTGAGACCGCTCGATAAATGACTATTTCTTGTAGACGATAAAATTAAATCGTACATATCTTTCAAGGGTTCTTCCTCACAAGAAATCTGAGAGTAGAGATTGATGAGTTGAGAGGGTATGGTATGGCTACTTGCCTATTCGGATCAAAAGAGTGTAATCAGAAAGAATGGTGATGAAAAGACAACCCAGCAATGCCAATTCATTCTCTCTTTTCACACAATGACCCGCTTTCTCTACGGTGAAGTGAAAGAGATTGCTGACTACGAGTCATCATCAGCAACAACCAATAGGGTATTAGAATACGCAGCGCATACAAATTGTGCCCATACAAATTCGCCTAGGAAGCTCGAATAATGTGGAGATGCCGTGTTGAATTCGAGTTCAAATCAAATCTTGCTGCAAATGCTCCTGGCTATGCTCTCGTCACGCGTTCATCCATTATTTCACTGGTCACTCTTCTCTAATTTGCTAGAAAGTAAATCTATAGCAAAGGGGTCCTATTCTTCCCTATAGCCACGCCTTCTTCGATTGTTTCCATCGTTTTTGCGTCACGCAATGTATTCTTCGGTACATTCAAATGGATGATTATTTCATGGTTACTACACTAGGGTTTGCATGAGCTTCTCAAAGCTTTCATTTTTCCTTCTCTGCCACTAATGAATAATTCAGATGAGCTCGTATCGGATTCGGGTATTTTCGTTCCTGGAGTGGTATGGAGCGAGTGTTCTTGAACCATTCTCAACTTCGCATATTGTGAGCTTTCTAGGCTTTTTCGCATCATTCTCCATGTTTCACGAATTGAATATATCTCGCGAAACGAGAGAAACCAATACAGCGAACTGAAGTAGTGAATGAGATATTCAACAAACCTCTGTAGTATTCTACTCGATAACAATGCAAATTGAACTAACATGCCAAACTTGTTTCACGTGCGATTCGCTCTTTTCCAGTTTCTGAATCCCTTCTTCGCCAATATCTTTGCGTGCCAAAATGATCCCTCAAGCACGCCAATTGCAATCGATAATCTGTCAGATGAAGAGACAATGGTAGTTGGCAGCTGCATCTTACTCGATTTATAAATTGAGACATTTCCAGATAATTAATACAAGTTTACCTATGGTGCTTGCTAATTTAATGGCATGCGCTTCCTTTTATCTGCGCCATACGCATCGGTAAGTTCTATACAGCCATTCAGCTATTTACTTTCTTTTTTCAGCGAATTCCTCTCAGGAATGGTCATATTTCGAATCGAAATTCTTCCAATGTTTATGAATGTCTATGACGCTAATGAGAGAATCAACTTGGTCAGTTTTTGAAGAGCTCAAAGAACACTAATAGAGAAACTTCTACAGGTCCCAATTTTTCGTCGTCTTAGCACATTCGAAAAACAGAGCAAAAAAATAATCTCGATCGGATATTCTGAAGGAAAAATCACGGTAATTTCAGGAGGTGTAAATAAAATCGAATTCATTTCAGGAAAAAATTACAAGCCCGTTTTCCCTCGCCGTAACTGAAGAAATCCGGGCAGTGCATGAATGGTGGAGCAATGATTACAGGGTGTCTGATTACAACGTCAATTTCATTGCCGCTGAGTATGCTCTGAAAGACTGAATGACGTAAAACCATGATTGCCTCCGTTCTTTTTCTCCAAATAAATAAAGCATGCCATTGAAGAAGAATACACCGAAAACACAGTTCATACCATAACAATCATTGAATAAGAAAAGAACAAGTGGTGGAACAGCGATTTCAAATAATCGTATGCTGAGGAAAAAGTCAGGGGAGATTTTCTCCTGGGGTGGAAAAAGTCGCATGGAGAGAAAAAAGAGAAAACCAAAATTTTGAATTGGCGCCTTTTCTGTATCGGGCTTCCCCGAAGAGCTAGCGACTTTTTCCTTCGTTCTTAGGGTTCTGAGGTGTGAAAAACACATTTCCCCAAATAAAAAGTCTCTAGCTCCACGGAGAAGTGAGATCTCGAAAAGGCGCGAATTCAAAATTCTCATTTTCTCCTTTGACTTTTTCCACCCGATTTTTCTCTTTTCTCTTTTTTCCCCCCACTTTTTCCATAGCATTACAAAGAATTTGCTTGCCTGGAATCGGAGTATGCCCTGGAAGACTGAATGAGTTTTTGCTGTATTGATTATGTACCGTTTTGTAATAATAATGCATTGTGTTCGCAGTAATTACTTTTTAAAATATCCTACAGTATGTATGGCTCAATCAAAAATCACATGAAAATACTGCACTTGTCTAATCAGCGAACTGCAATCTTTCAATTCCCCACGTACGCAAAATATTGTCGATTTCGCCCATAAAATACTTGATATTTGAGAGTTTGGGTGTGGACATATAATTGAGAACAACTATCTCGATTTTACTTTTTTCCTCCACTCATTCGAATCGTCTTAGTGGCTCCGTTTCCTCGTTCCCTCGGTTTTCTCAATCGAGAAATTCCCTTCTCTCCCTTCACTCACTCTCCAATCAAGTAACGCCTCCCTTCATTCTCCGTTCCCTCCATTCCTTTCATCAACTAGTTTCGATAAATTGTTCATTCCTTCTCGGAGATACGGTCGTCTCCTCATTTTGCTCGTTCTTATGGTTCTGATTGGTGAGAGAGTACGCGAAATGGAGAGACGACGACCTTCTCTCTTGATCATTTTCATTAGGAGATCTTTGGCTTCGTTACTCGCTCCGATATTGCTCGGCTAACAAATTTGATAGGGAATTGTGAGTGGAACTGATATCAATACTGATGGTGATTTTGCGCACTCTATTTGGGTACATGCGTACCATGATGTAGAACTAATACAACTTCCTTCTATTTAGCCCTTGAGTTCATGAGCATTCTTGGTTCAAGTGGTGCCTGCTCAGCACAGAAGTGTGCACTGCAACTCTCAACAGTTGAGTTCGAAATACGGGTAATCGTCTCTTCATTTCGCACACTCTCTCACCGGTTAGAGGGACGAGAGAGTGTGTTAAATGAAGAGACGATTACCCGTATTTCGAACACTACTCAGCAGGGGGTTCCTCATTTCCTTGATTGAAATGGGCGAAAGGCAACAAATAAGGAAGAGTGATGGATGGGGAATGAAGAAAGGAACGGGGAACATGGACACGGAAACATTCCACACTGAATTTTCAGTGATCAACCAACTTTGTGCTACTTTGCACCTGAAATATGTGTTCACTGTACGCGTTTTTTCATAGATTACAGCTTACATGGTAATGAACCGGATAATACGTCCTCAAAGGCCTGATCTGTATCCTTCTGATCAATATTATAATGGATTGATATTGAATTTGGGTACATTGTTTCCACTGATCATCAGGTTCACAATGTCTACCCTCAACTCGAGCGTAATTACTCACTCCTTGCTTCGAGTTCTCTCTACATTTTGTCCATTGTTTGGCTGCGATCTCTATAGTTCCTGGTTCGCGATTTCACATGATTCGACCTTCTTCTTCCTTTTTCATCGTCAATAGCAGATCATAGATGCCGACTGGAGTTGGGGAACGGGAGGGAGTGAGGGAAATGAGGAGGGCTGGGCGAATGAGAAATACGGATAGTAGTATCTTCCTGAGGCGTAGTTTCTCGCCTGATCTAACCGTCGATGGAGTTTATGAAATGAAGGAGACGATTATTTCGAACTCTAGTAGTGAGGGAAATAAGGTGGGAGTTTGGAATATGGTTAGTAGTATCTTCCTGAGGCACAGTCTTTCGTCTGATCTGACCGGCGAGTGATTGAAGGAAGATACGGGTGAACTGTCCTCCTCGAGAACTCTAATCATACGCATTGATTACAGTGGTGGTTTTCGACCACTTCCCTATTTCGTTCCAGTTCACAATTTCGAAAAAGATCAATATTCCAATATTTCGCACAAAGTGACTCTTCTCTAGTCTATTTTCCCTCTGCCAAGGTTGTATTGTCTAATGAAATACGAACAAAGATTTCGCGATCTCCCCATTTCGCGCGCTATTTTTCTCGAGGGGCTCGTACTCTGATTGATCATGATCAACGAATGAGGATCTTGGCAGGGTGCATTCTATAGTTGAGAAAGACCATTCAGAGAGCGTGAAAATACGAGGACGACGAATATTCCGACCAAAATAATAGAAATTTAGCAGAGATCAGCGATTTTAGTACTAATGAATCTAGTTCGCCCTCAAAACAAGAGTGGCGTAAGGGGTTGTTCGCACTATCCTCACACTATTATCACTTCCAATCACAGTTTGCTCTATAGACAGTGAGTGAAAGCGAGAGAGCACGCGAAATGAGGAGGGTGCGATCTACAGACTTATCAATTTATCAGTATGCACGCGCACAATTGTCTTGCTCTCTCATTTCACAGTGATCTCTCGCTTTCCATTTCTAACTCTAACTCTCTCAATTTCGCCTAGTCTCTCGCTTTCTCTGGCTCGTAAGACAGCGTTTCAAATGAAGAAACCTCGCACGCGGCACTGATTAGGATAGAGGATTAGAGAGATGAGAAAAAGACGAAGAAAAACACGCTCTGATTTACTATTTTGAGAGCTCTCGTGCGGAGTTGGGCAATTTACAACGTGTCGACTGCGTGCAGTTTTTTGCAGGAGCAGACAATAGTAGGTGACGCCCATGTGATCGGATTTACTCTCTTAATCTTGCCAGATCGAATCTCCACTGTCTAGTCGGGTTACCAATTCGAATTCGAATACTTCGAACCCTCTTCCTTTGCCTCATTTTCCCCTTCCGAATACTTCGAATGGGAGAGAGAGACGTATGCTAAGAGTTCGAATTCAAACTTGCAACACACCCTACTGTCTAGCCTCATCTATTTCATTGATTGCATACATTTTTGGGTTGATTTCTTCGTTGTAAGCTATTGTTCGGCTGCTTTCAAGGCAGCAAACTCTACGCAATCAATCAATCAGCGGCGAAATCAGTCGATGAAAGGAGGCAACTCTGAGTGTTTATTGCTTTCTCCCCCAGGGCGCACCCGTCGCACTAACAATCAGTGATGTTTCAATCACCACTGCTCAGTTCTTTCTTTCTCGTCTGAGTATTTATCTTTTGATCATCACTCTCCCAGCTTGAGACGTTCAAAATATCATTGTTAACGAGTTGGTAGTCCCTAATCGATGATTTTTCTGAACAAGATCTCAATTCATCCCTCTAATTTCGCGCTACGAAAAGGGGCGCACAATCAATCAAGCGCTCAACTTTCACTCACTGCGATAAATAGCCACTGATCAGCGTCTCTCCTTTTCCCAAGCTCTCTCGCCTTCTCTGACCAGAAAGGGTGGATGTTAGGCTGACAGATGAATTGTCTGAGTCTCTTCGATCCCCCTGATCACTCGCCTTCTCTAATCCTCAGAGTGCGCGCGAACCGAATAGAATGGATGTTGTCTAGCGCCGGACTGTTTTGCGCTGAGTGAGAAACAGTGTTGAGGCACTTAAATTGTCGGCTGATTTTGAAAGGCAGACTAGTGATCAACAGTCCCTTGACACACTTTAGTTACTCTGATTGATCAGAGAGCGGGCAAAAGGAGGAGAATAACTCTTGAACACTAGTCAACACTGAACCATACTGAACACAGCTGACTCAACGATTTTAGATCAAAGAGGTCAGGCGATTCGAAACTGCAAAACGCACATTTTACGATTGTTTGAAATGTGCCGTTCCACGTTCCCTCTTGCGCTCATGACAGTATTTGGTCAATACTGATCAGTAGGGCTGTTATTTGGAGCGCTCCCCGCTCGCGAATCATTTTTGCAAACTCATTCGCGAGCGATTTGCTCAACGAGTCGAATGCAAATGCGCTCGCGAGTGTTGTTGACTCGCGAGCGCTTTTGCATACGATCATCTCCCCTATCTAATTCAATTACCCCTCACTCATCTCACCCTCTCACTCTAATCTAACCCACTCATTCCCTGTAAAATCATTTGGTGATCGCGGCGCTCGCGAGCTACAGTGCTCGCGAGCGATTCTCGAAATGACTCGCTTGTAATTTTGCTCGCGAATCATTTCGATCCACCGCTCGAGCGCGAGCGCTCGGCGAGCAATGCTCGAGCGAACAGCCCTACTGATCAGCAGGCCAGAACGGAGTGAATGCGTGAAAGAGAAGCGTGAGTCGTTGAAACACGGGGGTTGTCAACACCCAACACGTGTGAGTAGAATCATGCGTGGAATGTGATTGGAATGCGGCTTGGATCCTCATCACCGACCTCATCAGAGACGGTGGTGATTAGATAAACGTCACTCTATCTCTATCTGTCTAACCTGCTTCATCAATAATTTCCATATCGTTTCCGCTAAACACTAAAATCACTTGATCAATGGTAAGGTCCCGAGAATCGTAAAGACAAAAAAAAGGAAAAATTCCGATCCCTCCTAAGAACGCCCTTGTAGTCTGATCACCAGCTCAAGCTTTGGCTTCGGCCGCAACACTTTTACGACTCTCGTCCAACACCTCGCTTGCATAGTTTACGCCCATGGCTAGCAGTGATTGCGAGGTGATGGGAGAAATCAGAGGCTTTGCTATTTTCTCTGTTTCATTTTGTTTTTCGATTTTTCATATTTTAGTTAATTCCATTTTTGTTATACGAGTCCTTCTTGCATAGTTTACGCCCATGTGGCTAGCAGTGATTGCGCGGTGATATGAGAGATCAGAGGCGTGCTTTGCTTGCTTTGTCTTTTATCAGTTTTCTATTTATGATACTGTAAATTCAATTCATTTCACGAATCACTTCCAAACTCATCGGTGCGCTTTTGAATCGCATCTGAAACGTACTCTTACATGGCTCAAAGCGCGCTCAATTATGTTTCTATCTCTATTTTTCACCATTTTATCCTCACAAAGCGCTTTATTCATCAAATTGCACCTTTGAAGTGCAAATGAGGCTCTACCATTGCAAGAGTCGTCGCAAACCGAGTTCACACCACTGCGGAATGTACAAACGGCACCCTACGTCCTTCGATTATCATTATCATATCTGCTTCTCCCCCTCTCTCTCAATCCGGTCTACTGGGCAATCCCCACTAATCCCTTGGCTCTCCTTCCCTTTCTTGGTACCCAGAGACGACTCTCCTCGTTTTACACGCTATCTCGCCTGCTAGACAGAGCTAGAGAGTACGCAGAATGAGGAGGGTCATGCAGGCGAGATATTGTGCAGATTGAGGAGAGCAAATCGGCCCATTCTCTCTTGTTAATTAACTCAGTGCAGCCCACCATCTGCAGCTTATTTATGTCTATTCTCTCCCTTTCTTCGCTGCTTTTTGGGCGATTTATCGTGCTTGGATCGCCTTGTTCGAATTCGTTCGACAAGAAAGAACTGGAGTTTTCTAATTTGAATAATCCAGCGAAAGAAAAGATATTTTCCCAGCTTTTGGTGATTAAAGTGATGCATCTTTCGAGCAATATTTCGCTTCTCTGTTGAGTTTCTGTGCAGAGACTCCCCCTAGGGTCAGTCCCTTCTCCCCCAGAAAAAAAGGGATCTTCCAACCGAGCGGGGGCGGAGCTTCGGACACACGTTGCTGTGTGTGTTTGCGGGGGTTACTCCCCTTTCTCTTTCTGTCCCCATCTCCTTCTTCTTCCAAATATCTTGCGTTTCTCCTCAGTTCCCATATTTTCTCGTCTCTCTGGCTATTCAAGATGTCTTGTAGCGTATAAGGCAATTCTATTCTCAGACCGTTCCTTCTCTGTCCAAATTTCCATATGAATAGAAAGCGAGAGTGGGGTTGACTCAATTTGCCTCCCGTGTTCAGTTTCGTGACCAATATGCTTAGTTCGCGATTCACTTAGCCTACCGTAACCACCCGTTCCTTGCTGTCGTTCGCCTAGTTGAAATCGGTGCCGCTATCCGAGGTGTGACCCTATTGCTGTCTGCACTCTCTCCATTTCCCGTGATCTCTCGCCATAGTTTCTTATCATTGCATGTAAGCCAATTTTGCGACAGATCGAGTTTTCGAGCGCCGAGATTTGGGGGGCTGATACATCACTTAGCTCTTTCTCTCGCATCGCTTCACTTCTCATTCCGCTATTTTCGCTTCTCGTTCCAATCACCGATGAAGTAAACACATCGTGAGTGGAAATGTTCTCGATTAGGAGGTGATCGGATCGATATTTCTCTGATTGTGACTTTTGGATGCGTGACAAGCCTGCGTGAAACTCAGCCATTCAAAATCTCACCGGATCTTCATTTTGATCTTAATCTTGGAATTTTTGATCTTAACCTTGGAAATATTGCGAGTCTGTTCTATGCACCAAACTGTGAGGTGCAGCGGCGCAAACCGCACGTACCTTCCTCGATAATCCTGTTGTTTGGAACTCTGCCAACACCAACCTTGCCAAATCTCTACAACGTACTCTGAACCAGTAATCCAATCATCGACGCCACATTTTGGATCACGGACTCTCTTCATTTCACACACTCTCTCGCCTGCATTCAGGGCGAGAGAGTGTGCGAAATGAAGAGAGTCAGCGATTCGCAGCCAAATTTGGTCGGTGATCATCGAGAAAACCTCACGAGATCAAATGAGGGAGGGAGACAACATTCCGAAAATTCTCTCCTCCTTTGAGCAAACCGCGCCGGCATTTCGTGTGATAATTCTCGCGCGCCGCTTCTTCTGTACACAAACCGGAGCGATCTCGCGAGCACTCTCTCGATTGTGCGTGCTCTCTCGCCGTGATTTTCTGCGCTTTTTCCCCTTCCTCCTTGCAGCTTCTGACGCACACTGATTGTCTCTCGTTGTCGGCCGTCTCTCGAATCTTCTTATCTCTCACCGCCCGTTCGTAGTTCTGTTCCACTGTGCGTTGCATGACGTGCGTTTACTTACAGTATTCAGGTACCGTACCCCCGCCGCGTGCGCAAATGCGTCGATTATCGATTGTGCGCTGTTGACCGACCGTAGCCTACCGTAACCGACACGACACCACCGCCCGCCCCTGATACTCATCCGATGCCCGCTGGCCATATATGCGTCTTTTCGGCACGCAAAGGTAGGCTTTTCGTTATTCCCGGACAAAGATATTTACTCTCGAAATCTCTATTGAAAACGATCGCCTTTTCGAAGGAAATCAGTTCACGATAAGCAGTTACCGCACTTACAGTAGCCGCAACGCCGGATCGAGTTTATTGATCGCAATCATGCTCGTCTTTCCCTTCCTCGTGCAGCCCTCCACCTCCAGCGACGGTGGGTTGATGATTTATCGATTTTTCATCGTTCCAAAGAGCTGATTATCGATTTTCTTGCTCAAATTAGCCTTTGCCGCCCTGCTTTGGTCACTCCATGCGGTCCATTGTAGTCTATTTCGGTAGGTCATCACATTAGGCGCTGCCCTGCCCCTCCCATTCTTTTCCCCAGTTACAGTTTCACTCATCGCAATCAACTTGTCACATCGGATCTTTGGTCGAATTGATTTCCCGCCCGCTCTAATGCGACCTTTCTCTCTCTCTCTTCTCCATTCTTGAGAAGCTTTCTGGCTCTCCTCTCAACAATAGAGACAGACTGGCCCTGCTATAATCAAGGTGTGATAGTGATAGTGATAGTAAGAGGTGATCACCGACTGGCTGGCTGGGGTTGTTTGTACCGCCGCGAGCCGGTTTCCATAGCCGCAAGGAGCCGTTGAATGGAATGGAACCGTCAAATAGACTTTCTCACCCGGAAAGTGAGATGTCGAATGCGATTTCACTCAATAGCGCTAATTGCCCCAGGACATCTGCCTTGGGGTCAGTAGCAAATTTAAATAGGTGAGAGATCAAGGGAAAGTGAGAGTGCGCCGCCAAATCCGGGCCGTTTCCTGAGAAAGGGGCCTTTTGCGGGACCCGGGGGAGCCCTTTTTCGGGGGTAGTCCTCATGTTGCGACGGGGGGCTCCCTTCTGCCTTTTAGACGATTAGAGAGGCGAGATAGCGTGTGGAATGGAGAGAGTAGGCTATCTGCAGCCGAAAAAGTGTCCCCGAGTCTCCGGGGCCGCAATTTATTGTTGCAAGAGGTTTCTGAGTACAGCAGACTTGCAGTGCAGCGAGTTTATCAGGGGCGGATCTCGAAATAGCGCTGACATTTAGAGCTGAACGTCCTTTTGCAAGGATGAGCCAGTCTGGAAAGGCCAGACAAAGGCCTCAAGGGATGGGAAATGAACCCCGCAGTGTTGTCGAATGGCTGCAATTTGCAAGCTTCCCTCGGGGGCAGATAGACTGGCAAAAAGAGAGAACTGCAAACAATAGAATGGGGATTCACAGAAACGATGTTGAACTCTTCATCAAAGGGAGAATTCTCACTCGATTCATCGACTTGTTTATTGGGTGCTCAAGTCAATGAGCCAAGACGTTGCAACTGGAACACATCAGACAACTCATGTTCAGGTAGCACTACAATGGTAAATACGGGGATCAGACATTCCCGCATTCTTGACTAGATATGCTTGATAGCTTTCATAGATTTCGACTGCATATTCGTCGAATGCTAAATTCACATCGATAGTGTTCAACACTTCTCATCTGGCGAATGTTCAATTCGTCGTACTGAACTATGGTGTGATAACAGTGTACCCAACCTTGGTGAATAGTGGAGTGATATACACCTTTCATCTCGTTCTTTTTCGCGATTGACGATGACTTTTTCGGGAAACCCCACGACCTCGGCTCACGTATCGAAACAACAATAGATCACGCGCACTTTCGCAACATACGAACGTGCTCCTCGTTTTGCGTGTTCTCTCGCTTCTCTGACCTGCGAGAGAGAACGCAAATTGAAGAGAGCAGAGACGTTAATGGGCTATCACTGATGAGTCTCTCAATCAGTAATGCTATCTTGGAGGCTAGAGCGGCGAAAGAGCGTTCAGAATAGAGAAAGCAAGGGCGATAATAGGCTAGATCATTGATAGGGAACGCTCAGTTCTCTCTTGTCTCTCCCTCGTAATGAATCAAAAGACACACCCAACTTGAAAAGCTGAAAGAGCGACCAGGCATTGATTGAATTGGCTACAGTAATAATGTAGAACGATACTTCTGGCATACTGTAGGTACAGAATCTATCGATTTCTGATCCTGTTGACCTCTGCCATCTTGTGTCTAAACTGTATCTTTTCGATGATATCAACAACATCGACTAAGATAAGCGAGGCCGAATGAACGTGACAGTTCGCATAAGAAAGGGGGAGAATATCGCACGTCCCGGGGAGTGGAAAGATGAATAAAGGGGAGAGATGAACGAAGGGGAAAGATCAATCACCAAACAGCAATCGGGGTCGTGAAGCTTCTTCGAATAATGGATTTGAAAATAGATAAATCGATAAATCAATCGATAATCGACAATCGATAATCAACTACCGTAATCCATCCTACCGTACCCTAATCAACTACCGTAACCTTCCGTATTCCAGACATGTCCACCGGCTACGCTCGGCACCGACAGCGTGCGCATAGGAGGAGGCATAAGCAGAAACTACCCGTTGATGAGTTGGCCGAGTTGCTGGAGATGACCGCTGCGAGTGAAGAAGTGGCGCATCCGAGGGCGAATAAGGTACGGTAGGGTTACTGTAGGGTTACGGTAGGGATACACAGTAGATAGGTTGGGTTCGGTAGGAGTATGGTAGACAGGTTTGAATAAGTGTACCCTTCAAGGTATCTGAATATTGTACATCACCATGTACCCTTCAAGGTATCTGAATAATTGAAGATTTAATCGGAGTGGGGCTCGGTTTGAATCAAGAAAAATATGATTTCTAGCTAAAGCTAGACGGCAGAGCTTTTTTTTTTCGAAGCGAATAATCCATCGTATCTCATCTACCATATCTCAATACACTATCCTTTCCAGAGCACGTCTCGTCGCGAGCGCAACGAGGAGTTGTGCGCAACAGAAAGGCGCAGTCGGGAGTTGAACTCACACCAGTGGGAGTACGATCCGCCGTTTATCGTTGAGGTACGGGAGGGGTATTGAAGCTATCGTGAACTGATGAGCACGTACTAAGTTAACTTTGCGAATGAAGATGCATCTTGAAAATCGATGAGAGCGAATCTTATTTCAGATCAAATGCAAGAATCAGTACGAGTTCGACATGGGTATCTCCAATTCGCTCGAGGATCAAGTAAGTTTTCCCTATTTTGTTTGTTTAGACAGTTGTTTTGATGTTTTGCTCTTTGATCTCTGCGCTCCCTCACCCCACTTCGCATTATCACTTTCGTGTTTTACTACTTACTATGCGTAGCTCGTTTCTACTACATTTCCCTTCTTTTCTCTCTATTTCTCTCTGCGTCTCTCCATTCTGCGCGCTCTCTCGCGCACTCTGGCTTGCGAGACATTGCGAAAATAGAAGAGTGCGCGGCGCATTCCATTCAGGGCCGCTCTACTTTTCTTGCGTACGCGCACCCAATCAATTCTCACAAACAAAAGCGAGTAGTAGCACGTCTCTCGCTAATTTGATAGCGATTCGAGGGGTCAAAACAGCCAAAACATCATGTTTTGTCTTGTTTTGTCGAAGCCCTAAGGGCACGGATTTCCCGCATGACATCATTGTTCCTTGTTGAGTGGTGCGTTGCAAGGCGGTCATTCCCCGGGGAGGGGAGCAGTCTTTTCAGACGCATCAACTCTCCGGAAAGCGAAGCCTAACAAGAGCGGGGGTGCGCTGACATTTACGTCATTTAGGATGGCCAGGGGCCGGGAGTCTCCTAGTTTGACAGGCTATCTCGCCAGGCTGCAAGAGAGATCTCTGATTAGATTGCGATGGCCTGGAACCGTCTGGAACGTTGTTTGAGGAAGTTGGGAAGGATGGCAGAGGGAAATGCGTCTGTAGCTAAACGAGTTCAGTAACGGTGCATGAACAGGAGCCGGATTGTAGTTCACAAACTCTTCGATCCTTTGAAGGATCCGTGAAACTCATCCAATCCTCCGGAGGTTAGAAGAGGAGTTGGTGAAGGAAGAATGAGACTGTATGTTTCTTGCTGTGCTTAGGCCGGCTGTTGATCTCATTGGCTCGAATGAGTAGCAATCATATTGAGCAACTTGCAATTGCCTCCTAATCCCACTCCAATGAAGCCTCTGATCTCTCATCGAGGTCAGGTCGAGAGATTGCATGAACTGAGGAGAGTTCTGCATCTTTGCAATCAATGATCAGCAACGGTGATTAGCTGCAATCAGCATGTGGTTGGCCGGGGGGGAAAGCAGAGGGGAAAGTGCAAATGGTGCTGAATGAGGGGATCGAGACACTCTTATTGCACGCCGCCCTCCTTACAAGAACTGTTCTCAGCCATGAACGAAGGGGTCGAAATAGATACTCCGATTCTGACCATCGGAATAGAGAACTGAATCTTAGGAATATGTACTACGGTTCACATCCAGTTGATAATTGTGAATCTTCTGAATGATGCCTAAAATTTGCTTTTGTTTCTCTCTGTCTGATGCTGGCCAGCGAATACTGTTTCACTGTAACCTAATGGATCGAGCCAAGTAGTCTTTTCTTCGCACCTAATGCTGAATCATGCAGCCTTGTCTTTTTCATCGGTCACTCAATGTCACTTTGAACTTCCGGATCCCATTGTCATTTGTTCAGTCTGAGCAATACTTTTTTCTTTTTTCAAACTGAAAATCGGAGCATCTTTATCTTTATCAGCGAAACGAAAGCTCACCTTTCTCAATAGAGAAATGGAGAGAAAGAGATTGATAGTCTTTCCCTGAAATAGAGTGTTTACCACGGCCGTTCGGACTGGCTAAGCGATCTCTAGCGTTTTGATCAGAGTGAGGGGAGATGAATGCACTCTGAGAGTGCAAATCACTGGTAAACAATAACTTCGCTCAACTCATTCATCTAAGAGGGGTATCACAGCGTTCTGACCCCCATTGTTTTCTCCAGACAAGGGTGAACAATGGGATTATCTTTTTGAATTTTCCCGCAAACCGTAATCGAACTGCAAATTGATTTCGGAATTTAAGAGATTTGTGAAACATAACGCAATTCTCCTGATCGCTTTTGTTACAAAATGAGAATCGAGATGCGTTTCAAAACTTCTTTAGAATCCTGAGTTTGCAGTTCCGTTAGGTC
>LS519952.1:369857-414455 GCA_900490845.1 Pristionchus japonicus | reverse complement strand
TACAGTTGTTCACGTAAAGCGCACACTAGTGGACGACACATTTGAAATGGGATTGCAGCTAATCAAGGCAAATACGGGAAGAAATCTTGTTTTTAGACGATCAATGGAACAAATGAAGACGGAATCAAACAATTCCTTTTCAAATGCGTCGTACGCTAGTGTGCGCTTTACGTGAACAACAGTAAATATATCAAAAAAAGTTCAAAACAGCTGGAAACAAGAGGAACAACAACGGGAAGGCAATTTGTAAAGTGCACATGTCACGTGAACCGTGGTGTGGAAGAGATATTACTTATTTTAACCTCGATTTTCGCCGTATTTTCGAGTTATTGATTCTTTAAAAGCTGTAGATAAGTTGCAGCAAAGGATTCTCTCTCGAACAAGCACAAACATGACTCATGAAAGTGCGTTTGGAGTGTTTTGAATGTTGTATCGAACAATCCCGTACAATACAGTATTGTACCGGATTCGTTCCGGAATATAAAATCGGTACGATATTTTGGGATGTTACAGTAACTGATAGGTGCATGGTTAATGTCATTCCTTGCAAAGCACCCAGTGTAACATTGTTATGGCGCATCCGAGCATGCAAACGCATCAAATTGAGATGGAACAACAACCGTGATGAATCAAGGATTGATTGGGGATGATTAGGCAATCGAGTTGAACATTAATTAGTGATTATTTAACGAAACTAATTCCAGTCCTGCGTGCACAACCTGCTACGGTGCGTGCAGCGATACACCGAAGTCCAAACCGTGCGTCGACTCACCCAGTCCTCCCAATGGCAGCCCTACCTCCTCCGAAACGTGCCCTCAGGCTGCGAGTGCATGTGGCCCGTCGACAAGTACGGTCACCAGGACCTCTAGGTTACGGTACTACCGTATCCCTCCTCCCTCTCTAGCTCTCGAATACAGTAATCATGTAGCTATGTAGCTTGCGTTAGCAGTAGAATGCTACATGCAGGAATTCTATTCCGAGTTTACCGATTTTTTCTTGCTTGACTCTCCCATTCGAACGAACATTGACAGCTTCCATGTCTTACCGTAACCCCGCTCGTTTTCGCCCCTTGTTGTCAGGCTCCCGTTGAGATTATTGATTTGTTTCTCGTTTTTCCCGCCTCTTGCCCTAATTGATAGTAATCTCGCCCTACCGTACTCCTAGGACTTGAATAGGCTGTGAATCGGCCATCCATTTTTCTCTCCGCGAAACCTTGTTTTGTGCCACTACGGGAACCTTTCGTAGACTGCTATTGATTGTGTAGAATTCAAAAGGGAACATTTTCAGTACAAAATCCCACCAAGTTGTCCATGTTCTCATTGCTTTTTCTGAGCTAAGTTATTTCTCTCTCGAGCGACTCAGAGAATAAACGTGCTTTGCATACGAATCATGTCGTCTAACAAAAACAGAAAACTGTTATCCGTTTTCCAAGTCATGATATGATAATCCAACCTTTAACACAGTTCGTGATAGGTATGAAGCAGCGAACGTGAAAGTAGTGAATTATCTGCAATGCGGGCTGAAAAAAGCTAGCGAACTGAGACTGAATGACGTGAGGATCGAAATGAACCATTACTCGGTAATTCAATGAATCATCATTGACAATACTCCAAGAGGAAACCTTCGTACTTTGGGCAACGTTCACCCACTGTAGTGCATAAAATGAAAAAGAGACAAGAGTTCCATAATAATCGCTGTATTTCGAAGATGCTGTTATGCTTTTGGATCAAAATATTGCATCTTAGCGTAGTTTCAGATTGCACAAAACATAACGTGAGAGAGAAAATTACAGAGAAAAAATGCGTTAACACGACCGTAATTGTAAGCTCTTTCATTGCAAGGTTATTTGAGAATGGGCACTCCTGCACTTTCCCGGACAACCCCAAATATGCTCATTACCTCCTCCACCCCCGACCACCAACCCAGCGGGAAACCATTTTATTTAGGGAATCACTGAAACTCATTTCTTTTTCATCCTATTGACCGGGAAAGTGCAGGGGCGCCTGAGAATGCATTCGAGGATATCGTAGATTGCACTGCGCGATAGCAGATGCATCAACGAAGTCGCCAATTCCATATTCAATAATGCCGTACAGTTCCTGAAAAAAAATGCAAATAATATCGTCTTTTCTCTTTCCATGCTCTCTAACCAATGTGTGAAACAAAGTCATGCGATATTTGATGAACTTCATAAACTAAAAACGGGGCAAAACAAGTACCCATTGCTCTGCAACCTTCAAAGATTGCTTCTCAATCGAGAGTAATCGTTTTTTGAACTTGTCCATCTCCTCATCAATATCGGTTATGTATTCCACGTTTTTTCCATCTCTGAGTGCTGCCCTCTTTTCGAGTACGAGGTTCTCCAGAATATGCCTTCAATTTTTAATTCATTTTTATGCTTTTCATATATTTCCGAGACGGGGAACGAATAGATGGGGATCAACATTATGCATTGCACTCACACGATTCGGATCCTGTAGTCGTCCAAAAACTTGCGAATTTGGTACAGTGAAAGCGAAGCATTATTCAGCAGATTTCTCTGGAAAATTTCGATGTGGCAATGCACTTTTTGATAGCCACTCGCCTTTATCAACTCAAAAGGAAAAGTGCGAAGTTCATTCTCACTGCCATCATCACCAATGTTCGTACGGCATAGGCAGCAAGCGTGGTCTTCGAGGTGCTGTAGTAAAATGACTGCTATTTCATCATGCCGTAAGGTAAAGGAAAAGGTACTGCCACGTCAAGCGATCTTACAGTCGTACGACAACGCCAGGTGTGACCCGCTGGTAAAGCCAGTTGTTAGACTACAATCCCCTGCGGTCCAATGCTTTTTAGGGGAGGAATACCTTCAGCAACCGACGACGCCGTAAACTTCAGCAAAAGTCCTAGTTATCGAGCTCGGTACAAGTTATCACTAGCCTACTCGTAGCGCTCCAGATTGAACTCAACTCACCTCTTTCGTGTCAAACCATCTCGAGATGCAAGTTCTGTGGAATTCGTGCTTGCATTTTTCCAAAACAACAGTGCGCTGTAATTGTTATTGGTGTTATTGTCCTGCTATTGTTGTTGTTGTTTTGTTTGTTGTTTTGTACCTTGCTGTGCAGGGCTCCAATGCAGATTCCACAGACTTTCGATTCCGTGGCAGGTTCGTCGACAATCATTGGCTCTCCGCTAGACTCAGTCATTGGAACAGGAGCATCAGCTTCTGGAGTCCCATCAAATCCCATGATCCGTCTTTCATTCAATCTCTCATCTTCTAGATGTTCTTCATAACTTTTGATAACACGTTTCTGGAATGGGTCGTTGACTTTTTCATTGAAACATGGTATGCCTTCAGGATCGCAAAGTCTTCTTGCAGTTTCGTGAGCATCTGACAACGATCAATCAACTTTTTCCGCTCCTCGAGAATATCCGTAATGTACTCATCCGATCTACCATTCATTCGAGCTGCTCTCAGTTGCTGTGCTACTTGCATCAGCGTTTCACTGGAAATCAGCAATTGGGTTGTTTTCTTAGAGTTCAAGGCAGTGAGAATTTGCTTTTATAGCATTGATTCTACAAAATATTTCATAAATTTAAGCGAAAACTTACGAAGTGACAATCATTGCGTTATCCAATTGACCTTCAGTGTCCGATTTTTCGAGAGTTTTTGCGATGAAATGGGGTGAGGGCTGAAAATTGTGATCTCAAGCATCCACATCTCCGCTCAATGTCGGAATGATAAGTTCAAGGGCTATTCATAGACTGTCCACCGTAGGGTTGCAAGTAGAATTCGAAGACATCGATCCCTTAGCTCTCACGTTCGAAGTATTTGAATTCGAATTGGCAACCCTAGTTCACTGTATAAATTTCAAACATTTAGAATGTTTATGATCAATTCTTGTCTTGCATCTCACTTGGCCCGTTGGTCCAAACGCGATTATCTTCGGTAGCTTGAGATGCTCGCTGTCGTGAAAGTCAGTCTCGGAAGTTACAGTGCAGATGGGACAGTGATGGCTTGCCTACAGTAACGCCGAATAATAACAACAACAACAACAGCAACAACAACAACCATTGTTCAACATACATCACAGCTGAAGCCGTACTCATAAAAGTTGAGCAGGCACGTTCGGTGCATTGAATGACAGCCGAGATTGACGTTGCGCTGTAATGGAATCAGATCAGGATGATGAGTATCCGTAGCGTTGTCTGAACGGGATCGCTTTTGGAATTCCTGATCTTTGTTCCTTCCCTTGGCCACGCTGCCTTCTAACCCCTGATCAGTGTCCCTGGCCTTTCATTCGAAACCGGGCGTATGCGCTCATTTCAATCTCACCTTCGATTGTAGATGCTGAAAGCACAAATCACAACGATCCGCGACGTTGTCGACTCTCGATTCCTCATGTGCTTGCATCTATGAGATTAGAATAAGATTCGAAAGGGCAATACAGTAAGTAAAAACACTTTTCCGGAGAGGTATAACAGGTTACAAAGTTGCTAGGAGTTAAAAAAATATATATATACTGATGAACGAAAGAAGCACGTTGCACAACCAATCAAATTCATAAAAATGAAATATTGGACGCAATTCTTATAGAGAAGATGACGACGCGATGGCGACTAAGAGGACGAAAGCGACGCGAAATTCAAATCTTCAGAATCTCATGAGAACGCAATACCACAGGGTGAACACAATTCTCCGCGTTTGACGTCGATAAGGAGGCACTTTCGGACCTCCAGGCCGTACTCCGCCCTGGTTCCATTACTGTCGCAGGCCAAGTAGTTATGTGCTTTGTGCTAATCGATAATGCACCAGGCCGGACATGTATTTTCAGCTGATTGATTCCTCCATGAACGAACAATGATCATTTCCATGTCTCACCCTGATTAACAACCACGCATGTTTTCTCCTTGACGCCATCGAGAATTATAAAAAACGCAAACGTTCTGTTTCCAGATTGTACCGGTGTTTCAATTCGTTATTGCACAACTCAAGCAGTTTTGACACCTTTATCTATATTTGAGCAATCATAATCTGATTTTATCAGCAACTAATGGCAAATCCGTGCGGAAAGACGGTAAATCAAATCAACAATGCGATATGAAAGCAGAACAAATTTGTAATTCAATCAATCTACTACGGTGCAATCTTTGGGTTACGGTACAATCTTTAGGCTATGGTACTTCTTGGTTACGGTACCTCCGGTAGGTTACGGTATTCAGTCTAGGGTTCGGGCGTCTCTCGTCACTTCGGGAACGGTAACTTCGAGCACGATAGGGTCCTCCTTGTCCAGTTTGATCTGAAGGCACTTCTTTACTTTAGGCGCCAAGGAAATAGATTAGTCTACCCCCCTCTGCCCTATTCTCATTCTATCTTATTCGCAACCCACGAGTGCGGTCAGCTGGCGCCTAAAGTAAAGAAGTGCCGATCTGAAATACATATATTATAATAATTAATAATATGAATGTTGATTCGCTGTTAACATTGACAACAAGGTAGAATTCGTGCCAGTGCGTTGTTCTGTTCCTACTCTTGCAATTAGAAAATCGTCATATTGCGAGTTTCCTAGTGATAGATCGGCATAAGCCATTGCTCTACTGCTACATGAGTCATCATCGTATATCCTAATAGCAGGTTTACTTTATCGTACGTCGAAAACATGAATGAAGTACTTGATTTTGGAAGAACAGATGAGTTTGCGAAATGCAATTTGAAGTTCTTGGAAATACAATTAAAAAGCTCTTTGATCGACAATATATGAAAAAATTAACATATTTCTCCATTTTCACATTACTCGCCATTTCTCAAGCTGCAAAAGTTTTGAATCAAGTTCAATCGCTCATGCTTTAATATAATTAGAAGATAAATAACTAATAATTAATCGATAACTACCTGGCATCCCAATCGTGACTCATCGGATAGAGCGGGCGCGAGATCGAGCAGGTCCATCTCCTCCTCGCCCGCCGGATTCACCTTGTCGACGCGAGCGAAGTGCTGGAATTAGGTAGATAATTAATTAACTAACTAATTAGCACATTAATTAACGATTCGGAGAAGAAATTGGTTATCTTATGGTGATTAGTCATTCGAAACAAAATATAATTTGAATTCAAATCCACTCCACACATCGTGAACAACGTTACATGTCGCAATGATCGTGTTTCTTTGACTATGAATGTATTCAGAGATGATTTGTTTCTTGTGAAGAAGCATAAACAATTTACGAATCAAAATTAATTACCATTACAATTACAAAAAGTAGAAGGAACCTTTCAGAAGATGAAACGGAGTCTTTTCAAACCAATTATATTTGGGCATGAAACTAACCTCCGGACTGAGCACTACATGGCAAGTACAGCAGGCCAACGTGCCCTCGCAGGCGCCGAAGCCATCCAGAGGCAGGTCGTTGTTCACGACGACATCCAGGAGTGAATCGCCAAGCTAAAAACAAAATTTAAACCATTTATAAAGAAATCAACGCTCGATCAGCTAAAACTAGTTCAAAATCAGCCCATTTCAATTTAAAAAGAATCCGACTACCTTTCGGACATACTCACATTCGCTTTCCCGATATGGACTCCATTTGTCGTGGCAAACTTGACTTGCCGTTGCTCGTTTTGTAGCCGCTGAGAAGTCGAAAATGAGGTCGCGGCAATACGCGGAAGCGCTGACACGCGCGTCAAAGAGGTGAGTGTCAATCGAAGCATCTGGAACAAAAGCAAGTGTCCGCACTTCGTATTTGAAGTGGAACTGGCTATAAACGCGTAAAAACAACGTGCATGAAATAGAAAGAACAAAAATGAGAAAGAATAAAGTCAGTGCTCGATCAGAGTTGATCGCAAACTGAAAATCAGTTTGAACCGCGCGCGCACGGTCTCGCACAGATAGTTCATTCGTCTCGCGGAAACTCTTACACGGAAATGCCCGATTCTGCTCTTGTCTGTGAAAAATACCGTATACAGCCAGTCTAATTGCGAATTTGTGAATTTTTCTTTTTTCTTTTTTTCTTGACAAAATGCTTGAAATCTACTGTTTTTCGATCGTTTTTCGTGATTATTGCGTTTGTTGCGATATCAGGCCCTTCATTTTCCATTTTGCAGGTAGACCATGTCCAAGAGAGGACGCGGAGGAGCTTGCGGAGCTAAGTTCCGTATTTCACTCGGTCTCCCCGTCGGAGCCGTGATGAACTGCGCCGATAACACTGGAGCCAAGAACCTCTTTGTTATCGCCGTCTTCGGAATCCGTGGAAGACTTAACAGACTTCCCGCTGCCGGAGTCGGAGACATGTTCGTCTGCTCCGTCAAGAAGGGAAAGCCCGAGCTCAGAAAGAAGGGTCAGTTGGTTTTATCGTTATCTTTATCGATTGTTTTATTAGCCTATTTGGATCATACGACATGCTTTTCTTACATTTTGTCAAAATGTGTTTTTTGGTTCAATGAGGGAACATCTTGTCTTGTGCTAGCTGAAATCACCTAGTGGCTGAAGCGAAGGCTGGCGAAATGTACAAAGTTATCATTTGCGAAATTATTAGGGAAGCCACTTTTGATCGTGAACTGTTACATGATTTCAGTGTGACCTTTGGTATTGAGAAAATGAGAAAAGAGAAAGACAATGAGAAAAGAAAGAGAGAGACAATCGCTGATTATCACTTTGTTTAATTCAGGTCATGAATTCTGCGTATTTGGTTTTTGCGGGTCTGATTGAAGATAGCTTTACTTGTAGTCAATTTCATCAAAAGTGGGAAGTCATTTTCACTATCAGCATGGTCTAGTTCATTATTTTCGATTTTCTAAAACTTCGTAAGCTTAAGCTGTTGTCTGATAACAATCATTTGATGAAATAATGTATTAATTCAGAAACACGGCTAAATCTTTTCTTTTCAGTTCTCCAGGCCGTCGTCATCCGCCAGCGCAAGCAGTTCAGACGAAAGGACGGTACTTTCATCTACTTCGAGGACAACGCCGGAGTCATCGTCAACAACAAGGGTGAAATGAAGGGATCCGCCATCACCGGACCCGTCGCCAAGGAGTGCGCCGACCTCTGGCCCCGTATCGCCTCCAACGCTGGATCCATCGCCTAAATTGTTACTGTTGATTGTTACGCGTGATGCAATAAAATGTGTTATGCGTTTTTATTGTATTCTTGTTCAATACATGACAGTGGATTTCCATCGAATATTGAAATAGATCGCGAAAGACGATAAATGGAAGACGTACACACTGCAAATGAATGAATGGGGATCGAAGCATCAGCTTGAATTGTGTTAAAGGGAGAGCTCGAATATTGATCGATGGACTGCGCGCTTGTCTAGTGTTCTCTCGCCTCTCGTATTTGCATTATTCCGCTCCGCGCGTTATTCCTTATCCTTCCTCCCCATTTCATCAGTGTTTCATCCGTTTGTGCCCAGGTGAGCGGAGACCACACGAGAGTCTTGTCTCGTGAGCGAGAGAGGCTGGCTAAATCTGAAATGGCTTGGGGGCAATCCGCCCAGTCGGCTCCGCCGCACGAGCAGCAAACCGTCGGACTCTCCTTCCTTCCCAGCGGTGAGTGGCCTTTATTTTAAGCTCATTTGAGCCTTTTGAAATGCAATTTACATTATTCAATTACGTGTTTTATTGTTGTAGGAACGAAGGTCGAGTTCAAGACCGCGCTCGGCGGCACAATCACCGGCAATGTCGTCTGCTTCGACACCGCGCTCAATGTGAGTGGCAATTTGCGGGGTTTTGCAGCTAAATGTGGCAGGTGAAACGGCTTAGCACCTAGAAGAAACGTACTGGAGTGTATTTGGAGCGTTTCATAAGCATTTTTTCCCGGAAATTTATATTTACCCGCTTATAAACTTAGTTAGTTAAGTTCATATTTAATTGCACAGGTGCTGGCGATAAAGGAGTCGATCGGCGGCGGCAAGACGCTGCTCCGCGTCTTCAACATCAACCTCATCTGCAATGTGGGTGAAACTTAAATTTAATTGAGCCACTGGCTTCGAAGTGCCGAACTTGAGCTTTTTCTTTTCGTTATTCGTCTGAAATGTATCCTTTTTTATTTTCTGACCTGCCCACTACTGCAATTTTTTACTTGTTGTTCGATCATACTATCAAAAAGGCGTATTGTTTGAGGAACAAAAACATAAAAGGTCTATTCCCGAGTGAGCATTGTGACTAACTAGGCTGCCAATCCTTGTTAACTAATTTATTAATTAACAGATCAAGGAGATTGCGCCGGCGACGCCCGAATCGGAAGCGGACGCCATGGCCTGCACGCAGTCCACGCAGCAGCAGGTGAGATTGATTAGTTAATTAGTTAATTAGTTTGCCACCTTAACACCCTACTTTATCCTCACATTACGTGTTAACTATGCGGCTCCCTTGTGAGTTAGGCGAATCATACAAAAGGGGCTTTGAATACGTTTCGTGCATACCTCTATTTTAATAGTAACAATAAGCCATAGTTTAAAAAATCGATTTGCAGGCGAACGAGCGCAAGAACACGGTGGTGATCAAGCGCCTGACGGACGCCATGCCAGAGGAGGTCGATTAATTGAATATTTAAATTATTATTAATTTAAATAAATGTTGTTAATTTGTTGATAAAACTAGGCCGGGCTATGCACATTATGCACACATAAGGACACATTCAGCACAAATGAACTAGAACGTTGCATCGGAAATGATTATGAATTGGTATTGGGGGTTCCTAGTCCATTTGTTGCTCGGAAAGCTAATTTTTGTTGTTGTTTTCCTCAGACAGACTAAATAATCAGTCCTCGACTACTCTCGTTCCTTTTAAGCAACCACTGAAACATCAACATTGCAGATCTCGTTCGAGGGCCAGCGCGCGTACGTCGCACTCCGTCGCACGCTCGACCAGGTAAGGGATACGGTATGCAAGGTGTGGATTACGGTAGGAAGATGCAAATTAGAGATGAGAATACGTTATTGATTAGGCGAGAAATGAGAAACCCTGGAAACTGCTACATTAGACATTTTGCAAACTATTGCGACTCATTGAAAGCAGTAGGGGAAGTTTTAGAACTTGTTCGACGATGAGTGCTATGTTACTCGATCCTTTCACATTGTGAGAATATAATTTGATTATTAATTAATTAAAGTTATTAATTAAATTGCAGGTCAAGTGGGAGGGCGCGGCGATCAACGTGCTGCAGCGTGTGATCATCCGTGCGCCGTACGGACAGGACGACGCCCAGGCCATCCGGGTTGGTTAATTACGTTAATTAATTAAATCATTATGATGTATCTTTATTTAATACTCGCCTAATTAGTACTTGATGTGCCAAAATGCTTAAATAATGTTGGAGAGAATGGACAAGTTGAGTTGCTTTGTGCTAACTCTAGCTTTGATTCCTTGGCCATCTCTGTGCCACAAATAGAGTAAATATATTTTTATTTAAGTAATTAATTAAGCGAATTAAACTAAATTTGTAGAACGACAAGCAGTGCTCGGACGCGCTCGACCACGTGCGGAAGATCCTGGCGAAGGCGTTCGTCGCGGACGCCAAGCTGGAGGCCTGCTGCAAGGAGAAGGTACTTGATTAGAGGGATGAGTGCACGATAGACACGCCGGGTTTGAGAGCAAGGAGAATATGATTGAGGAGAGGAAGCAACTCGGGAGTAGAGTCTAGTCTCGTTATAGCGGCCTTCCCAGACGTTTACAAAACTAGACGAGATGTTCAATGTTCAGCACTTCTGTGAAGGCGCGAATGGAAACTAACTTGTCAGGACTGACGTTTCTGAATATGAGCGGTTGGATTTACTTATAGTTGCAACTACTGCGCGCTCTTTAGTTTGACGATTACTCCAAGTGGAGGGTATTCTCGCGTAATGAATCAATCGATTTTCTCCGTTACAGTAACGCTTCGGACAGCCTCTCACCACCCCGCTCGATTACGATGACGATGATGTCCGATTGGTCTACCGCCGGCAATTTTTTGGATCGATTTTTCTCTTCTTTTTCTCATTTTTATTGTTTTCGTAATGAAATGCTAATGCTAGTCGCTTCGCTGCTTCCTATGTCAGCTATGTGACATTTTTACAATGGTTTTTACAAATGTTTTCTTTTTTTCTGCACGTTTTTCTTGATTTTCCATCCTAGTTCCTCCATTTCTTGCAATTAGTTCCCCATTTCGACCCACCTGTCCCCAGATTCTCTCTTTGAAGGTCATAGCAGCGAATGTAAACATATTTATTCTTTTTGTTGTTGTAAATCTCTCGACTCGACCAGTAAAAGATCTGCTCTTCTCTATCGTCCCGTTTCTATTATTTACTGCTAAGCTCCTCCCATTTTCGAAAATCTATTGATAAGCCCCGCCCCCTTGTTCACAGACCCAAACTTAGACTGTAGTTCTCCTGCATCCTCATATGAATCGCACCTGCACCCTCCCTATAATTTGACGATTACGTGTCACCGTTCCCCCTTGTATCTGTAATAAACTGCAATTCACACGATTCGATCGATTGTCAGATCATCGATTGGTCTGTGGGTTCGCTCCTGAATATGAGGTTGTTGATGATACACAGCAGTTGTCGATGAAAGTACATGTGTTGGAAGGCACGAGATGAGTATCTGGAATGGATAAATAAATGGTGGGGCTGTAAGAATCACAAATAGAAATTCAGTATGGCAGAAATTGGTGTGATGCTAGACAGTTCACATGTTACAGTATTTCTCGTAATCTATACCTTGTCTGCTTCGTTCGCTATTGACTGGAATCGATCGTTGAGTGTTGTGAAGTGCCTATTTAGTCTTTTCATCAATCACCCGTACACATGCGATCAATCAATCAATCAATCAATAAACCACCGTAATCTCCAGATGGCCTCCCTCGACGACAACGACGATATCCCGTCTCTCTCCCCCGAGGTGCTCGCCCTGGTGAATCAATTCAAGCAAGAGCAGGAGGAGCGGGAGCGGGCGGCCGCGGGAGGAGAGCAGATGCCCGAGGAGGATTGGCAGGTATTCATTGGGTCCTAGCGTACTACTACCGTATCCCTACCTTATATTATCGATTGATTTGTAGATACTGTGGCTACCGAAGGCTTGATAATGAATGGCTAGTGAATGGGCAGCTGTTGCCGAGGAGCGTTGATATGTTTACGCTAGGGACATGGTGGGATAATGCAGTTGGTGATTGGCAGTTCTACGAAAGTTTGAGACGTACGGTAGTCTAAAGTGGTACTGTACCTATTGATCGATATTCCCGTTGCAGCTCTCGCAGTTCTGGTACTCGGAGGAGACGGCGGTGCGGCTGTGCGAGGAGATCGCCGCCGTGTGCGAGGGTACGGTATGGATTATCGATTAATTGGATTGAACTACGGTACAAATAGACTACGGTAGGGGCAGGATAATATTGATTGATTGATTGATTGATTGATTGATTGATTGATTGATAACTGCAGACCTGCCCGGCGACACGGCGAACGTGGCGCTGCTCGCGACGCCCACCCTGCTGCCGCACTTCAAGAAGCTTGAGGTGGGTGTTGTTGTTATTACCATTGTTACTGTTGTTATTGTTGTTGTTTAATAACATAATATTTAAAATCGCGGTAGCAGAGTGCGTTTTGGTGCGCGGAAATCGAAAAAATGACCGAAGCGATGTACCTGGTGACTTTGGGGTGCCCTCTGTCTATATGTGATTGGCGATTGTCGCCGTTCCGATTCATCGTGGTGCGATGTTCATAAAAAATCGAAACAGAGTCGAGTTTGCTGGATCGAACTCTCAAATTGAGAGTTTCAACATCCCATAATAACCGAGCTTGTAAGTAGGCCTGAACAATACAACATAGATACGGTATGTAAAAGTATGTAATAACAATTCAAATTACGATTCATTGCAGGGTTTCCGCTCGGGGCGACTGCGCGTAAAGCTGTTCGAGAACGATGCGAGGTGAGGGTCTTTAGAGTATTAATGTTATTTAAATTTAGTATCATAAAAATTAATATAAAATGCCGGATATAATGAAGAAGATGTATGTATCGATGGTTAGTAACAATTTTGTTAATTTACACTTCATTATGTTTATATTTGCCTTTGGTAGCGTGAAGCAATGCTGAAACGAACAAAGTTGTTGCACTTTTTCTCCAATGGAAGATGTGTTTCACCCTTCTATTGTATAACTTGATAGAACCTCGATTCGTTTCATCCTTCTTTTGTCGGTTATAAAGAAAAAAGTAGATTATTATTATTAGTTTTATTTGTCGCTATTTTTATTTTTATAATTATTATTCTTATTTTAAATAGATAAATAAATTTTAACTCGCAGATTCGGCGCCATCCACCCGGACGAGTTCGTCGCGTACGACTACAAGGCGCCGACTGATGTAAGTTAATTAGTTAATTGATTAATTGACTACACAAGGGACTAATTAATTAGTTAGTTAATTAATTAACCGGCTAATTAGACCAGTTAATTAATAAAACAATGCAAAACTGACACGATGAGTAGGCACCGCATGCTAATCCCCTTTGGTACTTATTTCGTTGGCTTCGGAGCTGAACACTCTGTGATGGGTTTCAAGGGAACGTCATAATTAAAACTTGGCAGCAGCATTAATTGTTGAAGAGTATTGACCTTGAAAAGACTAATTAATAAATATTCAACTCGGATCTCCGGTTATACGCGTTATACGCCCACTTCTAGTCATACTCCACACAGCTTACTGTTAGATCACTGGGTTGGAACCTTTTTGATTTTTATTCTTTATTCTTTATTTATTCTTTATTCTTTATTCTTTATTCACCAACTCTTTAGGATACAAGAGTGATATGTAGGGACAACAGGTGGTATTTTGGGCTCGGGGAAGCTTTTGGGTGGATCTTTGATCTTTATTCTCTCCATCCTCAGGTCCCCTCCTTACTCCACGCCCACTTCGACTTCATCATCGCCGATCCGCCCTTCCTCGCCGAGGAGTGCGCGCAGAAGTTCGCCCAGACGATCAGGTACGGTATCGAGGTGGATATCGATTGAATGCCTATCGCTTACTGACTAAATGGAGCACCCAGGAAGATGCTAATAAATCGATACTAGCTGAGACTTGTGGAAGATTCAGCTGCAGTATTGTTGGGTTACGGTTTCGTTGATAGTAATCGTTATCGATCTATACCGAAAGGTGAACGGTTACGGTAGCTGGGATACGGTAATCTTATCTCATCGATTGCAGACTGATCGGCAAGCCGGGCGCACGCCTGCTCGTGTGCACCGGCGCCACCATGGAGGAGACGGTGAGTGAGGAGAGATACGGTAGATCAGGGTTACGGTTTGCTAAGGATCAGCGAAGATTACGATTAAATCTACGTTAATTCGAAGCCGGACGACACTAAACACAACCGTGCCAATCGCAACAGAGTGTAGCCCAAAAAGTCTCACAATCAGTTTTCAAAAAAATTCAGTTTTTACTGTTTTGCCACTAGGTAGATTTGAGTTTCATGAATATTACAAAAACTAGATCAGTCTGGGAGTTTCGATCGCATTAGCTTCTTATTCTTCCAAACTTGCCAATTGTTTTGAAGTAAAATGTAGCTTATGAACTGATCAACTAATTACTAATTGACTAATTAACTAATCTCAGATCGGTCGGGAGCTGCAAGCACGTCGGACGCCCTTCTCGCCCGGCCACGCGAACAACCTCTCCAACGACTTTGCGTCGTACGCGAATTACGAAGTGAAGACCCTGAGGGAGTGAGGGATACGGTAGGGTACGGTAGTCGAGAGTTCCAGTATCGATTTGTTACTCATTTCATCATTTTCTGTTGTTACAGTACCTCCTATAGTATTCTTTTTCGAAAGTGGCTTCTTCTATTGGCCTACAGTATCCTTGTTAGTATCGATTGTTCTATTGTGATTGTTGCCTGATCCTTGCTTATGTTGTTACGTGGATACAGTGAATAAATTCAAACGTCTTCGGTGTACTAGAAGGGATACAGAAACAGCTTTCCTATCGGAAATTGGAGGGTTTTACGTACGTTGACTGGTTGACATGAGGGAATGATTGCTATCACCATCAGCAGAATAAAGCGGAAGTCCTCATTTCTAGCCTCTTCGTAATTATCTTTCCAATATTTTATCACAACGTCGCGATGCATTTTGTGCCATTGTCAGCCTTTTCGAGAGCACATTTCTTCTCATCTTTTCGTCCTTCGAGCTAGATAACATCGATTGCGCGCCACTCTCTTCCCTCTGTGACTTGCTCACTTAATCTTCCATCTTTGCTCTCTTTTTCCGCCCCTCGTTTCTCCTTTTTCCACCTTGATTTGCCCTCCACCTTCATTGATTTTCACCGTATTCCTATCGGCTTTCCATGATTTCATTTTGTTTTCGAGAGTTTTTTGCACATTCTAGCATCCACCCATTCCAGTTTCTCCGTTCTACACGCGGAGCAGGCTTCTGTTCGAGAGAAGGCATCTTCACTATTTCTAGCCAATCAAATCGCCACCGTCAGACCGTCCAATCCACCTGAGAAGAGAGATAGCCACTTCCCGTATGGGAAATCTACTGTCGTCCATGCGATAAAATGAATTATTTGGAGTAGTGCATCACCACACAAAGCGCGTGAAAGGGTGGATGGTTCGGTGTGAAGAAAGGAAGGGTATGTGAATATTGACAGATGAAATCAGGCTTGAAAGCAACAAGTGAAATGGGTCAGCCGAGCAAGTCACATAGCGAAAGAGTTTCTCTTTGATAATTTTTTTCAATATGCAAAGTGTATTTATCGTCATGTATTGAAGGGTATACGCGTTATCTTTGGCCATGGAGAACAAGGGAATTCGAGATTAGGAGATGGGATTCAATGAGAAGCATCGTCCGCCAGTCCAGCGATGGGCGCCGCGGCCGCGCCCGCCACGCGTCGCAGCGTGCGCGCCGGAAAGGCGCGCTCGAGTTCGCGGCGGCACGCGGCGCTCAGGTTACCGTAGTCGGCAGCAAGCTGGGAGGGATTGATTAATGACTTTTTAAAAGATTCTAAACCTGCTCATCGAGTGTTATCCTGGCCACATGCTTCAGCATTTCCTCTTCTTGCGAGAGCCGTGCTCGGGTGATTGCAATGGCGTAGGTAGTGACCTAAAGAACGGATAAACGTTACTAGGCTAAGCATTTCATTCAGTGTTTTCCGTAGTTTCTGTAACCAAAATACGTGAAATGCGTGAGACACTCACCTTCTTCACGAACTCCTTCGCTTCATTGCTCAGCTTCTCCACGCGAGGAGTGATCACGTCCAGGCGTCTCTGCAAACCAGTCCTTTAGAAAGGGCACTAGATCGGATGAGAACATTCGGATGAGAACCTACTGGATGAGCACCATTTGCATATTCCGTATATTGCATAACAGTTTTTCTCTCGCCCTCATTAGGTGCTCATCCAGAAGGTTATCATCCGAATGTTCTCATCCGGCCTTTGAAAGAAGTGCAAAACGATTCACCGTCTCTCTATGATATTTCACTCAGACTTTGACCTGACTTTCATGTTAATCCTGTAACATCCCCAATTTAGTGAGCATTCATTCTCATTGTCAACCTCTTCCTACTGAACGATTGTCACTTGCTGCTGCAAAACTCCCCATCACACAACCTTCTCTCGAATTGGATGGCCACTGACTGCCCGGTCACACTATAACCCCTTCTCATCATCCAGTTCGATCTAACCTTGAGTATCGTGGACTCTCCTCAGTTCATACGCTCTCTAGCCAAATAGGCGAGAGAACGTGCGAAATGGAGAGAGTCCAGAAGGCTCACCTTGAGCACCGCGTGATGGTTGGGGAAGTGCGCGGCGAGATGGGCGAGGAGCTGCAAAGATATTAGGACTTCCGCTGGTTAGCAGCATTTTGAAAGTTGTACTGATTTTGACCCAAATTTAGAGAAGAAAAGAGCTGCAAGATGTACTTCATCAGTAGTATTCAATGCATCCGGCAGCATTCCCTTCTCGCTTTCAATAGCAAGTGCACGTCGCTCGCCAGGAGAGAGGATGAGGAGGGAGAGGAGCACTGGAATTGCATTTAAACCCCTTTTTATCCCGTTTCAGAGATGGTATCACAATAAATCGGCAAAAATAGTTTCACAAAAAGATGGGGATGAATCGGAGCTCATTCTAGAGATCATTCATGTTTGATGAAGTACTTCCCAAAACGTTTTGATGAAGTGTAATCAATGGTCTCACCTCTGAAATTCGTCGCGAACTCGTCCTTGTTCACTCCCAGTTCAGTTGCGCGATCGGCTAGTTGTCTGAAGAAATAATGTTCTTGCAGATTCTAAGCAAAACGTCCTGTAAAACTGAGAGGAACGCACGTAACTCTACGGGCCCTAATTCTCGCAAAAGACGCAAACAGAGCAAAATGCCTGCACCTGACGAGATGTGTGGCGTTCAGCTCTTCTGCAGTCGGGTACTCCTCCCTAATCTGGCGAGCCACTTGAGACCAGTCGACGGCTTAAATTACAGATTGAGTCGATAATCAATAAAACGAATGTGCATTCAAAAACATTTACCGGGTTCTGCATAGGCTGCATGAGCTGCTGAAGCAAGCACCGACAAACAAATGATTAGGAGCATTCCTGACAGATAAGTTATTATATTGATGCCAACCGTACCTTTGACTTGACTCACCTCAGGCGATTTTGAAGGCTGCGGCTGAATCCTTTGGCTTACTGGACTCTCTCGAAAGCTCATGCTCCCTCTACTGTAAGCATTCAGGAGCATTTCGACTCTCCTCAATCCTCATGGTCTCTCATCGGTCAGACAGCAGTGAGAGAGCAGGCGAAACGAAGAGAGTGAGAGATCATGCATGCAGCCCTGCGATGTTTGTGGTAGCTTTTTCCATCAAACGCTCTCTCGCGTTTTCTGACCTGCGAGATAGTGTGGAGAATGGAGAGAGAAAGATGCTCGTTTCTTGCAATGTGTTTTCCACGGAAAGCTGGTGTAAACTATCGAGAGGGATGGTTGCAGTGACAGTCAAGCTACGGAAAGCGCACAGTATTTCTATGCAAACCGTCATGATAATGTCTTTTCAGATGGACCAGAGCACTGTGATGATCATGCTGATGGTGTTATGGACACCCTTATTCACTCAACGCTGATGACAGAATAACAGTCTCTTCAGCCTTTCCCAAATAATGGTGGACATTGTCCGAACGATCCTCGATCAGATTCTCGATCAGATCGATGTGGTTCGAAGTTCGAACTCTTTCGACATTGCGAAAAGAGATGCTCACAGAGTCATCACAATCGCTAGGGAATGCTGCAAGAAGGGGCAAAACCTTCAAAACACTCTGTTTGCACGGTTTCTTTGATGATCAGGTTCTCTACAAGTGACATAGGCTCTCGCTAAGTGAGCATCAACAGAGTCGATTTGCGCTCTACATTCGGTTCGGTGTGACCGCTTCGAAGGGTTCACTGCGAATAATCTCTCTACCTTGCCTGTTCTCTCTTGCTCTGACTGACTTACCAGAGAGCATGCAAATATGAGAGAGAGAGCAATCTCGCAGCACAGTTTCCGCTGCTGCACAGCGTAAACACACCGATCACAAGGCCGCGAAGCGGTCACACATACGCTAGAGGTTCAAAGGAAGTTACTTCTTCATTAAACAAGCTCTCTCGTCGCACTGACCACACATAGAGTGCGCAAAATGAGTAGGTGACCTGGTTTGCGCATTTTTATTTGCGTCCCTTTGTGGACCATTTACGAGATAGGTAGGTGGGGGTATATAACCAGGCCGAGTAAGTAGTCAACCAGCCTTCCTCATAACAATGAAGATCATCTCTGTCCTCATGCTCATCGCTCTCATCGCCGCGTCGGTGTTCGCTGTGGAGACTCGCGTGCGTTTTAAAGAAATTAGTTGATTTCTTTCGGACGCAGAAAATGCGTCAGGGCACAGGAAGTGCGTCATAATTTCTTTCCTAAATCTGTCCAAATTCTAGAGCCACTTCGACTCCGTCCAGACTCCCTCAGCTGGCGGCCTTGGCTTTCCCTAAGCATCTCGTCCTTCAATCACGATCCCTCATTCGATCTGGCTCAAGTTGTACACACGTCCTCCCGATAAAAACATGATCCTTTGCCAATGAGTGATACGCTGTTCATGACATTCACAAGTTTGTAAATAGTTGCTTTATGCTGGAAATGTAGAAAGGTGCTCAAATAGAAGAAATATTCGAAACAGAAAAATCTTAGAATGGTCCAGGAGTGTGAAAGATTGCATCCTGGATACAACATGAAGAAGATTGAGGAAAGTAGGAAATGAGAACGAATCAATATTTATCAAATCGGAAATCAGAGTATATGAAAAGCTCAATTGAATTGGGAAGGGAGAGAAGTAAACGATCAAATGTTTGTGGGCAAAAGCATTGTCTGAATTAGAATGAATACAATTGTTCAGGAGGAAGTGTGCAACTTCACAAAGAAGAAGAAACGAGATTGAATGTCAAGGTCAGGATCGAAGCAAAAGAAGAACTCAATTGAGAATGAACACAATCTGGGGACAATCGATCACAACACAATGTTCGCTTCAGCAGCTGACTTCCTCTTGCTGTTCATACTCCACCACCTTCTCCTCCACCTGCTCCTCCTTGGGCTCTGGCTGTCTGGGCTGCTCCTCCCCCTCCTTCTGCTGCACTTGTTGCATCTCCACCTCACTCGTCGGCTGCAGCAGCTGCTGCTGGGCTCCCTTTCTTTGCCGGTGCACGAACTCCAGCCCGAAGCCGACCGCGGCGAGCGACAGGCCGACAGCCAGAAAGATGAGGGGCACGCGCATCTGAGGGCATGCATGTTCTCATCCGAACAATGAGGGTTTTCGGATGATAACGTACTGGATGAGGACTTAATGAGAGCGAGAGACCAACTGTTATGTAAAAGGTGGAATATGTAAATAGCGCTCATCCGAATGTTCTCATAGTGCCTATCTGAGATATCCTACTGATAGTCACGATCCGCTAATAATGAAAGAAGGTAAGGGTTTCAATCGAATTCGCACATCCTTGCAACGACTACTGCTGATCATTCAATCACGCTATGGAAACAAAAGCCTGCTGCCTAACAGTTCGTTGAAAGCTGCTTAGAAACAATCTTGCCTGGGCGAAGGTGAAGGGATCGTAGGTGGCAACTCCGTTGCCGCTGCTCTTCTTCGATTCGTCTGTGAGCAGGAAGCCCCGACGCTTCGCGAGTGCCTCCATCTGCATTGATTGGATGAGAAAAGGGAATGGTTGCTCGGAATACGATAGATTACTGTAGTATTGATCGCAATTTTGAAATATCAAAGACGAGCTCTGGCATCCGATCGGTAGAATCATCACTACCAACGCTCACATTCTCCGTGGAGAACACCGAGGTCAGCATGAAGTCGAGTCGCTTGCTGCGCCTGCGCGTGGTCGTGTTCGCGTAGAGGAAGTGGTGACGCTGTCCTGAATACAGCGAAATACGAGCTGCCAGTCAGTCGATTTCACACTAAGGAACCCTACCAAGGTTCTATGCCGGATAGGAACTTAGGGGGGGGGGGGCTCAGGGGGGAGAGCGAGAGGAGGTCAGAGAGATGGTATGGCGAAATAGTCCTCATCCGACCCAGTGCCCTAGGGGTTCCGCAAGAAACGTGAATGAGGGATCTCCGTCCACGTCTCCAAAAGAAACGTGTCCGCTGCGGTACCCCACTTCACACCCGCTCTGTCGTCGCAACTCTAATCACCGAGAGAGCAAGCGAAATAGGGAGAGACAGATTACCTGGATCCATGAGACCGTTGAAGTCCTTCAGCGGCGTCATGGGATCGCCGACGGGCACACGCACTCTGCAAAAATGTCGAGGTTATTGGGGGGGGGGGGGGTCACAGCGTTCTGTCCCGACAAACAAGGGTCGGGGTTGACATAACGCGACTGCAAACTCAGGATTCTAAAGGATTTTTGAAACGCATCTCGATTCTCATTTTGCAACAATAGCGATCAAGAGAATTGCGTTACGTTTCACAAATTTCTTAAATTGCGAGATCAATTTGCAGTTCGATTACGGTTTCGCGGGAGAATTCTAAAAAATAATCCCATAGTTCACCCTTGTCTGATTAAAACAATGGGGGTCAGAAAGCTGTGGGGGTATAATGTCGGTTGAGAATGTTCGGATCACACTGGCTACGTAGGTTGTCATCCGAATGTTCAGGCCTAGAGCCAAATCAGGATGTTCTGCAGCAGCTGAAGTGCGGCAAGCAACAGGCATGGAGCATAATGGGGTGCACTAGAAACCGATTCTCGCGTTTTCAGCTCTGAGCAGGTTTCGCCTTGGAGAAAGCAAGCAACGTACTCGACGAGGCGTTGGCGCGATCCGAGTGCCTCTTGGAATTGGAAGAGGTCCGACCTGTATACGATGCCGACCTGAACCAAGATGATTGAGATCGATTCTTCTCATGTTGTTAACGCGTTTTCTAGGCCCCTTTCTTTCCCGCACGAAGATATCTCATGCATATCACTGCAAACTAGGACTTGAGAAGTTCGCCATGCTGATTAACTGTAGCGCTATTCGGCACGGCTCTGAGCAGGGGAAGCGAAGAAGCGCCGACTGACCTTCTTCTTGTCGCCGATCACGGACCAGAGCGTGGCCGTCGCGTCCTCCGTCCACTCGGGCGTCCGTCCGGCGCCGATCAGCAGTCCCGTCTGGAATGAGCATGGCGATATCTCTGGTATTGTTCACCTAATAGGCCACCTAATATAGAGGGGTCTCAGGACCCTCACCTAATAGGTCACCTATAAAGGATCGATGGCTCTGGGACCCTCAGTCTCCCGAATAGGTGACCTAATAACCCTACCTAATAGGCCACCTAATACACCATGCGTGCTAGCAAAGCATACAAGCACGGACGAAGTGCATTTTGCGCTGTCGAGGAGTCCGCGCACATAATTTTAAAGTTTTATTGAATTATCGTTGTTTTGAGCTGATTTACTGTTACTTTTCTGTGTAACCTAAGAAGTTCAAGGCTGGAGATCTCTGAGGGCTCTTCGTTATCTAATATTGCCCAATTTCACGCAAGTAACACGGATTTACCCAAGACATGGTTAGTTCGTATTCACGTAACTCGCGTTTTCATTTCAGTGCTCGTCTTATACTATTAAATTGCGTTCATTCGACATATTGGTTATCCATGCAAAGGTATGCCTTTCTGAGCTCAATTCAATTGTTTGATTTCAGCAGTTTCGCTGAATACGGAATTATCAAGATCAAGTTATTCCTACTTTTCAATGTCGATTCTTGTTCAGCTGCATCTTGTAAATGTGCCGTTGATTTTCCCCACTCACATTGTATCAATTTTGTGAATAAAGCAATGCGAATGAGCTGTATTCGGATTATGTGCAAACGGATTACAAACTGATGGCTTGAGACGATTTTGCTTACAGTATCCTGTTCACCTAATAGGCCACCTAACAGGCAAGCCCCTCTCCTCCCCTCTATTACCTAATGGGCCACCTAATAGCGCTTTTCACCTAATAGGTGACCTAATGACTCACCTAATTGTGTACTAACTTGTGGCCTATTAGGTGAAATATTAGGTGGCCTATTAGGTGAGCAATACCAGAGATGGGAGGTATAGGCACTCGCATTCAGGCACCCCCTCCCCCCGATGTGCTATGTACGCTTAGTAATCTCCTTTTCCTTTATCTCCACTCTCTCTCTCTCTCTCTGGCTGAATGAATAGGTTCGTCGACACTAAGTCTGACCCTAGGTAGACAACTCCAAGCCTTGGTGACAGTTCGTAAGACGGAATTAGGCCGGATGAGAATTGCCGGATACGAACCGACTGGATGAGGTGTAGTACAATAGACGGAATATGCAAATGGTTCTCATCCGACCTAGTACCAGTTAGACTCTTGCACACTTCCTCCGCGCTGGCCTGAACGAACCTCGGTCGTGTTGAACTGCACGGTCCTGTTTGAGTAGACGAGCATGAGAGTTCCCTGCAGGAGACCGCTGAGGACTTGGCCGAGGACGCTGCAATTAAATTTATGAGGATGATCACCGTCAGATGAGAGCAGACTGGACGAGAATCTAATGAGTGCGAAAGACAAGAGTTGCCTAAGCCATGGGCCGCTCACAATGCGGTTTACTAGGAAGACATGAACCGAAAGACAAACTTGTTGGTCGCCCTCATTTTTCAAGAGCGAACTATGCGAAGTAAGATGCACGAACACGGAGAGGTCCACCAGGGAGATGCAGTTCCCGGCGAATGCGGCCGAGTGCAGGAAGAACAGCCAAGTGAAGCCGAGCAGCCGCAGCGCCCGGCCGGCTCCCAGCAGCGTCCGAATCCACCACTGCAGTGTTCAATTGATAAAATCGGTCGCCGCTCATCAACTGCAGAAGAAGAGACCTTATCCATCTCGCTATACTAATTGAGAGAGAAGGCGAATCCATTTTTTATAGCTCGCCAAGTCAAAGGAGAGTATAAAAAGTCGACTTCCCTATCAACTTCCGTCTCCGACATATCAATTGGCTCTGCTACGCCGCCCTATGCGCCGCCCATTCGCGCACCAGCAACACAACATGACAGTCACCTCAGCCCTCGCGCTGCGTCCCCTGTCCTGGATCCACCGCTCCATCCACACGTCCCACTGCTCGACGAATTGCGAGACGAGGAGAGAGGCGGCCAGCGAGAGCAGCACGCGCAAGCCGAAGACCTGCAGTGGTTTGAGTTTCGTTCAATATTTATTTACTCAGTTCATATTTTTATTCATTATATATTATATTCATATTCATATATTATATTCATATATTATATTCATATTCATTAATTATTTATTCATTTATTTATTATTTATTCAGTTCGTTATTTTTTCGTTGTCTTGGTGTGTGTACCTTCCAACTATAGTCGAGCATGACCCCTCGAACTCTTTGCCTGGCTCACTCTCATCCGTGGGTTGACCAACAGATCTAGTATATTCCTTCGATTTCGACACTCTATTTCCCTCACTGCAACAACTCAGGAATGGCGAAAGTTAGGAATTGCGGAGCAGGACGATGCAGTCAAGTTCTCACCAAGAAGTCGGCAAGGCTCGTGGTCGGTGCGGGTCTGTCCGGTTCTGCCATGGAGAAAACGATCTGCAACGCACTTTACAAGTAAAAGACTCTCCTAGTTTCGCATACTCTTTGGCTCCTCTCAACGACGAAAATGAGACAATTCTGAGCCGTGCAAACGATACCTTACTTTGCCACGCGTTCCTTCCCTGACCGGGGCAAGAGAGCTTCGCGAAGTGAATTCATCAGGGTACGAGTCCTCTTGATATTGCATACCTGACTCCTGAGCACACTCTGGTACGTGTATCCGTATCTGTGCGGGTCTCCGCTGTTGGCGGCAGTGCCATCGATGGACGTGAAGAGGAGACCCTGCTCGACCGCTCCTCCAAGCAGGGACGGTGACGGTACCGAGCCTGTAAACGGTGCATCTCAAGAAACACTTGCAGGTCCGTGCCTGAACCGTCGCTGTCTGGCAATGATCATGAATCATGAGCCTGCTCGACTATCTCTGGTTTCTTCCTACCAGTGGTAAACCAGCATAGTTACCAGTTGTGGGCGGGTTGAAATACAACTGGTAACTATACTGGTATACCACTGGTAAACGCACTGGTTTACCACTGGTACGGGAAAGGGTTAGCAAATGCAGAATAAGAGGGTATGGCGGGTCATATCGATTGATAGCATGAGTTGGCCTCATACGGTAACCGCCGGTTACTAACCGGGCCTCATATGGAACGTCCACCTGAGGTTAGTCACATTCAAAAACGATCTCGAGTCAAATCGTAAAAATCGTACTATGCGGCGTACACACGAAAGCTGGAGCTTGATGAGGAGGTGTGTGAAGGGACCTTGTAGGTAGAGTTGTCTCTAGACACGCCGGGTAAGAGTCACACTCAAATACCAGTGGTAAACCAGTTGTATACAACTGGTAAACTGGAACTGGTTCACTACTGGTAACTATACTGGTTTACCACTGGTAAGTCAAAACTCCGCCCCCAGGGTTCTCTAGCTCCAACTGGTTTACCACTGGTAACTTTTCAACTGATAAACAACTGGTAGATACACTGGTATACCACTGGTACGCCAAAACTGCGCCCCCTGTAACTGGTATACCACTGGTAGGAAGAAACCAGAGACGGTAGTAATCGACGTTAAGGCGCTTGTGCTGTTTGGGGGGTCACCACTATTCCCCCTCTCCCCTCCCTCTCATTTCCTCTCCTCTACCGAGGAGAGGGCGATCTCCCCTCTCGGAGGAGACCTACTCTGGTTTCTTCTTACCAGTGGTAAACCAGTATAGTTACCAGTTGTGGGCGGGTTGAAATACAACTGGTAACTATACTGGTATACCACTGGTAAACGCACTGGTTTACCACTGGTACGGGAAAGGGTTAGCAAATGCAGAATAAGAGGTTAGGTGGATCATATCGATTGATAGCATGAGTTGGCCTCATACGGTAACTGGGCCTCATATGAAACGTCCACCTGAGGTTAGTCACAATCAAAAACGATCTCGAGTGAAATCGTAAAATTCGTACTATGCGGCGTGCACACGAGAGCTGGAGCTTGATGAGGGGGTGTGTGAAGGGACCTTGTAGGTAGAGTTGTCTCTAGTCACGCCGGGTAAGAGTCACACTCAAATACCAGTGGTAAACCAGTTGCATACCACTGGTAACCTGGAACTGGTTCACTACTGGTAACTATACTGGTTTACCACTGGTAAATGAAAACTCCCCCCCTCGGTTCTCTAGCCCCAACTGGTTTACAACTGGTAACTTTTCAACTGATAAACAACTGGTAGATACACTGGTATTAGGGTTGGCAAAATGATTCTTTGAGCGAATCCCGAATCATTCGCGATTGAATCGCGCGGTCGTGGGATTCGAATAGAGGGATTCAATTGAATCCCGGATTCATTTGAATCCCTCTTTTGAAAAAGGACGTTTAAAGTTGATCAATCGCTGTTCTGAAAATAGCCTATAGGTTTTCGACGCTTCCGAATCTGATTATGAGAATTTCAAAAGCATACTTCCATTTTATAGCATTGTTTGATGGAATAGTAGGGATAAATTGATGAAATTCGAACAGTTTTTGATGAGGGTCGTGATGGCAAAGGCAAATGAAAATAAGGTGAACGCAAAAAGGTGGTAAAAGTACCAGAAACGCCTGAAAGTAACGATAATTTTTAACCAAAAGAGCTGAAACGGAAGAACTAAAACAGACAAATCTGAAAATACCCGTGTGAACTTCTTGAGAGAATGTTTCTGTGACAAAAATAAGTTCTGCCAACACCATTTTAGCTCATTTTTACGCTTCGAAAAAACGTGGATTCAAATGAATCCCTTCCAAGATTCAATTGAATCCCTTCATTCCTCTCCTCTCTCATTCTCGGATTCATTCCACTCTTCTTTTGCGCGTCTCGAGCGGCCTAGAGGGATTCTTTTTGCCAACCCTAACTGGTATACCACTGGTACGCCAAAACTCCGCCCCCTGTAACTGGTATACCACTGGTAGGAAGAAACCAGAGATGGCTAGAGCAAATCACTCAGAACGTATCCGAAGAAACACGTCCTGATTGTTCAAGAGTGAGAAAAAGAACCGTCGAAAAATGACCACAAAACGTGAACAATCCTCGTGTTTCACCGGTCGAGAACCTCAAATTGCTCGACAATGGCTCACGTTGTTGCTGGAACTGCTCGAAGACGAGCTGGGGACAGCCCAACCAGGCCGCGTAGTTCGCATACAGCTCGATGAATAGACCTTAATTAGATCATTACTGACAGGGAAATTGAAACCTCCGCTTTTTCTATAACAAGATTGCGTACAGATCGCTAGCGTGTTTGGGCGAGATTGAGAAATAAGCCTGTCCGAATGCGTAAGCCTGTTGGTTGCGTTCATCTCACCCTTCTTTTTATCTTCCACGACGAAGAAGTGGGGGGCGAACTGGCCGGCGTAGCCGACGGCGAAGCGCTCGCCGTCGCAGTACGCCATGAGTAACCTCAATAGTATCGAATTAACACGTTTCGAAAAGACACTAACACATTACATGATGTATAATGATGACAAATCACATGAAAGACGTAAGCCGGACCCGTGATGGACCCTTTCATTGCTGCATGAATTTGCGCCCAAGATGATGGTTGATCACATGAAAGATTGTGAACAGTGCATCAAATCCTAGTCAAATAATCTCAGGATTGGCAGCAGTAGTGAGCGTGACAGAAATAGAGCGTTTCCCCTTCCTGGTCCATCCCAGTCAAACTAGAAAACAACAAAGAAGTCATCAAATAAGTTACAATAGTCTAGTCGAGAGCTCCCTCGCCTCGCTGGAGTCCCTCGCTCTCTCCATTTCAACACTCTCTCATGCTAGAGAGGCGAGGGATAGAGTGATCGAGGAGAGTGTTGTGTTTCGACTCTCTCAAGTCACAGTTATCTCAACCCGGTCATAGAAGCGAGAGATGAGGTGGAATGAGGAGAGTCCTTCAGCCAATATTTGCCTTTGCTGCATGGCATTTCGTTGAAAACAGGTATGATGATGGCACATCACATGAATAAATGTACCCAGAAGCTGTTGTCATAGGTGCCTTGGCTACCGTACTCCCATCAACCAATCTACCGTAGCCTACCGTATCCATCGCTACCTACAACGCGCCAAATCAGCGTTCTCAAAAGTGCTACAGAAGTCACTGGCAAATAGCTAGAGGGGTAGGAGTGCGTGGTAGTTCATGGAGTGCGTTGAGAATGCTCAGGAGCATTCACAGTACAAAACAGTCCATCAAATCTGAAAGATTCGCAGAAACGAATGGTGCAATATGCAGCACAAGGTCGGATGAGAACATTAGGATGATAACCTACTCGATGAGGACCTAATGAGGGGCGAGAGAACATGAATCATAAGAGACGGAATACACAAGTGGTTCTCATCCAGTAGGTTATCATTAGATTGTTCTCTTCCGACCTAGCGCCCAATAAGCAGAACGTCTCTTGCAGAAATCAGTGCAGTGAAGAAAAGCGAGAGGAGGAGATTGATTGAATGAGATTCAAGGAACAACACCTAGAAGAGACGCCGGTGCAATTTTCCCCCAATGAACAAATGCGGTGAAGCTTAGCAGAGATTTAGCCCTAAGCAACAAAGCGGAAAGACAAGACGAACAAGATCCCGAAGTTAGAATGAAGCGCATGATTCAAACCCGTAGTGGCAATGGTAGTGAAAAACGATGAAATCATGAATCAAAATCTCGGAAAAGAGATTGAGAAGGTTCATGGAGAAGGATGTTGGCAAAAATCAAGCGAATCCGGCATCACAAAGCTATCAGCAGGACAAAATTGCGTCAATTCGTGAGGAAATTCAGAGCAGAGATGCAAGAATCTGGGCAGATCGCAACAGTCGATAGGTAGGGAAGGCATTCAACGAAGACGAGAATCACAAACTGGCGTTAGACAGTTGAAAGTGAGTCGCAAGTGACGAAATGCAAGCAGTGACGTCACTCATGAGGTCCACCGTACTATCGAACAGTAACCTACAGTGAGCAGGCACAACCCTGGAAGATGATATAGATGAGTGGGACAGATGTGTGAACCACAACGAGCCAAAAGGCGAAACGCGCATTTCCAGCTGCAGCCCCAGTCAAAGCTGTCAGACAGAGTGATAGCCTATCACCGCGCATGGTTAGATTGCAGAGAGGTTCTGGAAGAGGTAGACCACTGGAGAAGCCAGTGAAGATCGATAGATAGTAAAAAGAGAAGCAAGTGGCTGAAGGAAGGGAAGGGAGGAGTCGAATTCCATGTGAGCTTCTGGCCCTAATAAGCAAACTCCCAGGGTGACAAGTCAGTGGATCAAAATTCATGAAAATCATGAAACGAAACATCAGACCAGTTCAGGCAGACCCAACTTTCGAATGTACAACGCACCCAGAGAGAAGAACAATGACTTGGTCATGCCCCAAACTTCACCTCCCAAGCTATCCGGATGATGTGACTTATCGTCAGCTCTTTTGGAGGAGCGCCTGACTTGAAAAAGGACCCGAACCGCTTGAAATGGAGAAATGGAGAAATTGAAAGACCTCTTGAGAACGCCTTGGCAGAAGCATTTGCTGGCGCAACGCAGAATATGGGGAAAAAATTACGAAGCATACTCGAGTTTGTGCTAGATCTGACCTTGAGTGATGTTGATACATGCAAAACAGCTGTTAGCTCACGCGCGAATCAATCCCTGTTCGCTGTGAATTCATGCAAGTCCTAATCCTACGTCATTTGGCTCATCCACTGAACACGGGTGCAAAGGCACTAGGAGTCCTGCAGTGGCAACGTTCTTGCTCGAACCATGAACAAATACATTCACTCTAGTTTGATCTCTGAACTTTACGGATCATCCTCTTTCACTGATCACACTTCGCTTCATGCGTAAGCAACTCCGCGACACCCGATATCGCCCCGACCAAAGGAGTAGGACAGGCATGTGCCTAATGTGTAGACTCGTTATGGATGAGTAGGACTCCAGTTTGGGTAAGAGACTGAATGATGAGTGAGACGGTTTGACTAGGATCGAGCTCGCAATGCAGGGTGAACATTTCAAAGCAGCGCGTTGCGCACTAAGAGCAAGGACGTTGAGTGAGTCAGCAATCAACATAACAGCAATGTGAACTTGATTCCTTTCACAAGATTCACTAGATCATCTTTGGTGGAATGTAAAATGCGACCCGGGGACACATCAAAATTCCGCTCAAGAGCCATTAGCCTGTAGAGTCATCCGCGTTCACCACCTATCACTGTTTCTTACACTACAAATCATCAGTTGTAGTAATCGTTTGGTAAAAAAAATGAATAGTAAGGAGCATAAGATAGTTGTATGATCTTCGCAGCAGGATTTGCAAAGAAACAATGGCTCGCTGAAATAAGAGCACTTCCCCTTCCTGGTCCATCCCAGTCAAACTAAAAAAAAACAAAGAAGTCATCAAATAAGTTACAATAGTCTAGTCTAGAGTACCCTGGCCTCGCTGGAGTCCCCCGCTCTCTCCATTTCAACACTCTCTCATGCTAGAGAGGCGAGGGATAGAGTGATCGAGGAGAGTGTTGTGTTTCGACTCTCTCAAGTCACAGTTATCTCAACCCGGTCATAGAAGCGAGAGATGAGGTGGAATGAGGAGAGTCCTTCAGCCAATATTTGTCTTTGCTGCGTGACTTTACATTGAAAACAAGTATGATGATGGCACATCACATGAGTAATGTACGCGGAAGCTGTGGTCATTGGTGCCTTGGCTACCGTAATCCCATCTACCAGTCTACCGTAGCCTACCGTATCCATCGCGACCTACAACGCGCCAAATCAGCGTTCTCAAAAGTGCTGCAGAAGTCACTAGCAAATCGCTAGTGGAGTAGGAGTGCACTGTATTTCATGGATGCGTTGAGAATGCTCAGGAGCATTCACAGTACAAAATAGTCCATCAAATCGGAAAGATTCGCAGGAACGAATAGTGCAATGTGCAGCATTAGGTCGGATAAGAATATTGGGATGAAAACCTACCGGATGAACACCTAATGAGGGCAAGAGAACAACTTTTTGTAACAGACAGAGCATGTAAATGGTTCTCATCTAGTATCATTCGAACGTTCTCTTCCGGCCTTGTGCCCAATAAGCAGAACGTCTCTTGCAGAAATCAGTGCAGTGAAGAAGAGCGAGAGGAGGAGAAGGAGATTGATTGAATGAGATTCAAAGAACAACACTTTGATGAGGAGCCCCTAAGCACCGGAGCGGCACGGAAAGACAGAATAAACAGATCCAGAAGGTAGAATGAAAGTACATGTAACTGATGATTCACATCCGTAGTCACCAAGTGATTAAAAAACAGTGAAAATCATGCATCAAGTCTCGTAAAAGAGATTGAGAAGGTTCATGGAGAAGGATGTTGGCAAAAATCAAGCGAATCCGGCATCACAAAGCTATCAGCAGGACAAAATTGCGTCAATTCGAGAGAATTCAGAGGAGAGATGCAAGAATCTGGGCAGATCGCAACAGTCGATAGGTAGGGAAGGCATTCAACGAAGATGAGAATCACAAACTGGCGTTAGACAGTTGAAAGTGTGTCGCAAGTGACGAAATGCAAGCAGTTACGTCACTGATGCAGTCCACGAAATCATCGTACGGGATGCTACAGTAAGAAGGCGCTGTGACTGGTATACAAAGAGCCATGAGAAACGAATCTTCTGATCTATCGAGTATCTGAAGCGAAAAGAGCATCTACATCCCCAAAATCAAAGCTATGTGCATGTCAGTCTGAGTGATAGCCTATCACCGCTCACGGTTAGATTGCAGAGAGGTTCTGGAAGAGATAGACCACTGGAGAAGCCAGTGAAGATCGATAGATAGTAAAAAGAGAAGCAAGTGGCTGAAGGAAGGGAAGGGAGGAGTCGAATTCCATGTGAGCTTCTGGCCCTAATAAGCAAACTCCCAGGGTGACAAGTCAGTGGATCAAAAATCAAGAAAATAATGAAACGAAACATGAAGCAAGTTCGCGCAGACCAAAGTCTCGAATGTAGAACGCACCCAGAGAGAAGCGACAAGGAGTAATGAATAGATCCTTGTCCCGACTCCATCTATCCGGATGATGTGACCTATCGTCCGACCTTTTGGAGGAGCACCTGACTTGAAAAACGACCCGAACCGCTTGAAATGGAGCGCTGGAGAAATTGAGAAACCCTCTTGAGAACGCCTTGGCCGGAGTGTTTGCTGGCGCACGGGAGAATAATGAAAAATTACGAAAGATACTCGAGTTAGTGCTAGATCTGACCTTGACTGATGTTGATACATGGAAAGCAGCTGTTAGCTCACGCGCGAATCAATCCCTGTTCGCTGTGAATTCATGCAAGTCCTAACCCTACGTCATTTGGCTCATCCACTGAACACGGGTGCAAGGGCAGTAGGAGTCCTGCATTAGCATCGTTCCTGCTCGAACCATGAACCAATACGTACAGTCTAGTTTGATCTCTGAACTTTGCGGATGCTCCTCCTTCACAGATCACACTTCGCTTCATGCGTAAGCAACGCCGCGACATCCGATATCGCTCCGACCAAAGGTGTATGACAGGCATGTGCCTAATGTGTAGACTTGTTATGGATGAGTTCGACTAAAGTTAAGGTAATAAGTCGTTCATCCATCATCTCTCAGAGAGCGTGTTGATGGATGAACGATGAAACTAGCTATGGGCTTGCAATGCAGGGAGAACGCTTCACATCAACGCGTTGTGGACTAAGAGCAAGTGCGTTGAGTGAGTCAGCAATCAACATAACAGCAATGTAAAATTTATGAATCTTCCGAGCAAAATTCGCTGATGATAATATGACAGTGAACGAGAAAGCAAGAACATGTTTTGAGAAGTTGTGACCATCAAATCTGCAAAAAGCAAGTACGAGCGCAGTGATTGTAGCTTAATGGTGAAAGCCTGTCTGTCGAACAGATGGAAACGACTATAGCAAAATTCGAAAAAAGGAGAAGCGACTAGCGACGCATCAGCACTTTCCAATTGAGTAACACAATTCCATGGCGGTAGCAATAGTCTCTCTCCGTTTCCCCTGCTCTCTTGCTCTGTCTGACAGACGAGAGTGTGATAAAGGAAGTCATTACTACCTGGCGGGGATGTCTCCGTTTATTTACCCTCCGATGTTTCGCTCATTCGAGATAGCGAGGCAATGAAGTGAGGAAGAAGGAGGAAAAAGTTCACTGATCTTCGGAGGAATCAAGAAAGAGAGAAGGAGAACGACTTGCAGGAGCGCCGCTCGCACTATTGCGAACGTGCCGAATCGCTGCCGGTTGTTTCAGGTAATTGACCGAACGACACACACCAACTAGTGCAGCATCTGCAGCATCTTCGTTCAACAGACATGCACTCTGACCGGCAAAGCAACCCGAATCGCTTGAAACGGTGGGTCCACGTAGGAACTCGCAGGGGTAATGTGAAGTGTGTGCGTTGCTGAACGAAAAGAATTTCGAAAAAAATCGTGTCTGATATGAGTTGTTATGATGTCATCGACTGCAGCAGGTTTATAGTTGAAACAATTGTTCTTGGATCCATAAATGCTCCATTTTCGATTGGTTACAGTGCAGTCTTCCACTTGCACAACACATTCGTGGTCGGAAGTAGTATCTTGTCTGTTGTAGCTAGATATTCTCAGAAGAGCATTGATTGCATTTTTCACATCGTTCTTGGAATGATTATTAGATTCTTGGAAATTTCTGTCCTGACTTCACACCTATGCCCTCTCATCTCATCGATTTCATATGTGAGATAGTGGGGAAAAGGAGAGTGTTTTCCCCTCTCCATTTAGCCCTCCCCCTTTCGCTCCTCGAGTTACTTCATTACTACTTCGTCGGGTTGAGGTGCGCTGTCGAATTGAGACTCGTTTAGGAGTGCATAACAGTATCAGAACAACAGCAGAGATGATCACTCATCCATTCAATGCACATTTTTTCGTCTGAGTCATTCATCTGGACAACATGCCATAGCATTTATGGTATGCTTTCATCTTTTTTAGTTGACTTTTTAAAAAGTTCGAACTTGAAACGTCCTCATCTTTACTCACTCAATGCTGAATTTCTACAAAAATTCGAATGAATGCCAACAGGTCACTGCAACAAGTTGATTTCTGCAACAGTTTCCCCCGTTAGTCCCTCATTCAATGAGTTGAAAGGCGCGAGGTAGGCAAACAAAGTGATGAGTACGGAATTGCAGAAATAAAGAAGACCCAGAATGATCTATCGTAGAAACTCGTGTGAGTCTAGTTTCTAGCTTGATTGAATACTTAGTACAGCCTAGAGTAAAAGTGTGTTCTCTGTATCTACAAATTGAGGAAATCGCCGCAAAATTTGATTCATGCGGCTAATAAGATCGGTCTTCGAAGAATGTTATTCTCGAAACTCATGAGCTCTTTTTACACCAGTTCGAATAGCGAGAACTCACTTGGAATTTTCTGGCATTCGTTTGGGTACGAACCCGCATTTTTACACTCATTCGTGTACCCTGGGCTCTAACTCTTTTACACTCATCCAGCCAGGATTACCGCCGTGATTTCCCACTTCTCAGAGCAGTTTTTAGTGAAGACACGCCTCTGTTGAGCAGTGAGCGAGAGTAAGGTTGTCTGAATAGCGCCAAATTAGCGCCTCGGGCCTTCCAGAATCAGATGTGAAATGGAAATGGCTCGATTCTCTCCAATGCGCACGCTTCCACCTACACATCACTCCCACACTTTCCCTACGTTTACGCCAACCTTTCTCGAGCTCTAGCCCAGTCTAGTTGCCTTCCTCAACTTTCTCACCGAGTCGGAACGTTCGAACGTTTTTTAGAGTCAGCTAGGCTCCGCCCCAGAGCATTATTTTTTGCTGAGCTTTCACCACTCAACTAGCCCTCATTGTTAACAATAGCAGGGCTCCGCCCACAAGTTCGCAGTTCGACCCCGTCTCCGCCCCTCAGTTCGGAAGCCCGCACCTCGATGGTAACGATGACCGTGGAGGAGACGCACATCGCCCAGACGCAGACCGTGTACCTCTGCGTGCTGGCTATCGTGATTGGTAAGACTGGATTCTGAAACTTCACTCACTTTTTCTGATCTGAACACCACAAAGAATAACGGGATGTGCGTCGAGAACAATGTTTCTGGTTTTACTTTTTTTTTTCTCGAAAAGACAGCAGAAGGCAGACGCAGACCGTGTACCTCTGTGTGCTGGCCATCGTGATTGGTGGGTGAATCGGTAATCTACCTTGACTTTGTGAAAATGTCCTGCCTTTGGATTGCATTAGTGAACTATTCACCGGACAGTTTCTGAGTGTTTCTGTACACCAGCTTAATCGTTTGTGGAATCATATAATGTGCATCTTTCAGGCGTCACATCAGTCGTCCTCAAAACCCTCTCCATCGTTCTCTTCTGTCTGAGCAGGGACTTGCGACAGAAGTACCTGCTGTTCATGGCTCTGGATTTCGGTTAGTTACTTCCCGCACTAAAAGCAGCTTGATGGACTGACCAATCAGTCGATAATGCTATCGATAACTCGCTACAGTACTCTACCGTACCCCCATTTCCAGGCGAGATCATCAACGGGCTGGCCTTTACCGTAACCGGCATCGGGCGCGCCTCCCTGCTCCACTCCGGCCACCTCTTCGACCCAATCACGGTCAGCGCATGCATGATGACGGTGAGCGATTTCCCAATCGGGCAAATGCCGGCTCTCCTGGAAACCTGGCTCCCGGAAACCCCGGCTCTGCGGTCGTTCTTTGAAATCGCCAAGTGAGATTTCGCCAGAATCTATTGCCTGCCGCCAAACGCGGTTCGTGAATAGGTGCAAATTGCGTTGGGGAGTTTCAGGAAGAGGAAACCTCAGAGTATACGATGAAAGTGATCACGACAAGCTTCGGAGAATTAGTGTTTCGATCCTAGTACCCTGAGGGAAAGACACACTTGTGAACAAGGCTGTTTTGAAAACAAGGTGCCGATAATAGACATCAATGCAGTTAGACTCGATTGAGTTCAATTATGCGGGTGTTGATTCGCTTAGCCGAGCGAAGAGCGCACAAGAGCACAGAATTCAACGCATCTCTCTACTTTGAATCGAGAATACTTGATCTGGGAGTGTTCTGCACTCGTTGAAAAGACAATCGTTATTAATTTCAGAGACCCTGGCCTATCCTTCTCATCATCGGCGCTCAACTGCCAGCAGTAATTACGGTGTTCATTTCGGGTGAGTCCGACAAAGTAAACAATTCTCAATGAAAAATCTTTATCGATTTGTTGTGTTTCTTGCCTGAAATTAGAAATTTAGGGAAAAATGACTTTTTCCAGTCGAACGAGTGATCGCGGTCCAATTCCCGGCTCTCTTCGTCAGGATTCACTCAAACAGGAGCAAAAGCATCTATATTCTCTCTTCAATCGTATTTCAAGTGGTGAGAAACGTTGGCTAAATTCTTTTGAACTGTTCAGACAAAATCTATTTTTAAACAAGGAAAACAACAGTAGACAAAAATGACTTCCGTCTAGCACATAATCACAATTAGCCTGGAGATTGCATTATCATGACTCAAGCTTGATCTCAATGAGCGCTGTCCTGCTAAATAGTAATTTCAACCAATTTCTCACCGATGGAACGCAATGATTCGCACGTAGTGAGCGCTTCCCACCAAACTCAGAGGCGCAATTAGATATCTCCAACATTCGGAAGCGAGACATAGAGTGAAATGATGAGAGAGTTATGTCCTGCTAACCTCACCAAACCAGCATCTCGAGCGCTTTCGCAGGGATAGACAAACCTCTATTTCCACGCTTTGACACACTGACGGAGATATCTTTCGTCTTTTAAGATTAGTGCAGGGATTCTGTTGATACGTCTTAGAACATAGTCTTGAAAGTTTTCAATACCTGAAGTCAATTCCAGGTCTCAATCGGCGCCGGGGTCCTCTCGTCCTCAACAGACACCGAGGAGTGGGGCTCGCAGCACTGCCCGATCGTGGCGTCCACGAATAAGGTTTGAATTTATTTAATTTCTAGGAATAACATTACGAGACTGCCTTATTCTTAGTACTTTTGACGAAAAATGGTTCTGATACGCAGCAAAACATTGTCTCAATGAACTCTGTTGTTGAGCAAGCTGCGCAGATATTCAAAAGGAAACGTGATGCATTTCAGTTCTACTCCACCTTCCATTTCGTCTTTGATTAACGGCCGCCCTAATCAATTAAAACATTATTTTAATTATTCGCATGCTAAAAACAATACTCACTTTTTAAATTTTCAGTTCTACTCCACCTTCCACTTCGTCTTCGTCTGCCTGGCCTACGTCGTCTCCTTCTTTTCATTGTTGGTGGTGGCATCGGTGCAGTCACAGGTAATCGATTATTGATGGCTACAGTACCTACCGTATTCATGTTACCGTAGTCTAGTTCCTATTTTCGAACTTCTAGTGTTTGCATCGGTGTAGTCACAGGTGATCGATAATCGATAGCTACCGTACCTACAGTATCGAACATGATGGAGAAATCGGAACGGATACCGTACTCGACCGAACAAAAGCTACTATTTGAGTACTTTGCGAATACACACTTTCACGCCGTTTGCTTGTGTTCATTATTTTTTTCATAGTCGATTTGTCGGAATCGACCCGGATTGTCTCGTGGAAATATTCCTCTAAATCGATAAATTTAAACGTGTGCTAAACGGTGCGAATACGGTAGTCGGCGTGTACTCGTAAACATTACAATTTAAACGCCTTTCAAGTCGAGGCAAATTGTAATGATCACGAGTACACGCTGACTACCGTATTCGCACCATTTAGAGCAAGTTTAAATTTATCGATTTAGAGAAATATTTCCACGAGACAATCCGAGTCGATTCCGACAAATCGACTATGAAAAAAATTATGAACACAAGCAAACAGCGTGAAAGTGTGTATTCGCAAAGTACTCAAATAGTAGCTTTTGTTCGGTCGAGTACGGTATCCGTTCCGATTTCTCCATCATGTACGATACCAATAACTTTTGGCATTTCTGAATTGCAGAACACAGATTTCATGACTTTCATTTCCAGCTTAACGTCAGCGAGCACGTAAAGAAAGAGACAAAGATGAATCTGTATCTGGCCACGACTGGTTTGTTGTTGTTGTTTGGTTCTTAATAGGTCAAAACAAAAAAAACATTGTCCTGTTGTTAGGTCCCAGTTTAGAATGCGGAAATGAATCACGCGAGTCCGAATGTGATGTATCAAATTTGAATCAGACTGAGTTTGTCTCTCCATTTATCATGATATTTAGTTGTTTTTACTGAACCTTCATTTCGATACATCTCCTTCTCATATCGCTACTGAACTCTTTTCGAGCTTTTCGCTTCCTTATTTCGATGTTTGATTCATGGTCCCGCACGCGAAATATCATACGAGCTTTAGTCATCACTTCCATCACTTCCATCACTTCCATCACTTCCGAGTGCGGTCGAACTCGCGTACAAATGTTGAATGAGCAGGAGAATCTAGGGAAATCGAGAAGCCATAAAACAAAAAAAAATCGAAATACTCATGATTGATCGTTTGTTAGCAACACTTTTTTCACCTGACACTTTTCTAGCTGAGGCTAACAAAGTAGTGGACGGGATCTCTAGAAAACCAAATTAGCCGGGTTATTCAGGCACCGACTTTCGGTCACGAGATTTTCGATCTTTCCAATCAGACTAGACTAGACTCCTGAACGAATTTGAACTTTCTGGTTCTATCCAGAGGGGAGCGAAGTTCGAATGAATGCAAGGAAAACAATAGACATCAAAACATCCTCACAACAAGCCAAAACAAGCAAAAACAACCCCATTTCAGGCTCCGCCATTCTCTTTGTTTCGATTCCTGCAGTAATGATGCTTGCGATAAGGTATTGGTCATGAATTCTTTGGTCTAATTTGAATACTTTCTCGAATTGTTTGACCTCCAATTGAGCATGGAGTCAGAATGCTAGACGCTAAAAATGAAGACAACGTGGAAACAATATACGCTCTTTGAGGTGGCACCTATTCGACGTGGGCGATGTTATCTCATCTGCGGCTTATTTATTACCGGGGTGAGTCGATTGCTGATGAGTTTGCAAATTGAATGTAACAGTGTGCTTCATAAATTATGCAGCTGTGATCTGACTGATAATGAGTAACATTGCAGAGTAACCGCAATCGGCACCACAATCACTAATCTCATTTTCCGGAAAGATTATCGATCACAGGTACCGTACCACGGTATTAGTGGGGAGGGAATACGGTAGTCCACCCAGTCACCTCCCTGGTTCCAGCTCAAGTCCCTGGTCCGCCTCCACTTCTCATCCCTGCATCGACCGACCGAGCAGAATCAGGCCTTCACCTATGCGAGGAAGGACACTAGGAATACGTCGAGTAGGGTTGTTTAGGACATTTTCGAGATTGTGTGTTCATTGTATGCTATCTCTACCGTTACGGATCTCACTCACAGGTTGTTGTAGATATTGTACATAACTATTTTAGAATTGATAAAGAATGGATTTCTGCTTCTTCTGTACTCTTGATCACATCAAACGGACAGATCCCCCATCTCTCCACTTGCGATCCCAGCCAGAAGGTACGTTCCCTCCCTTCTGAGAGCTCGATCCATCCTCTTGGACACTCGCCACTGGATCCCCGCTAGTGGGTCTTCCGACCCTCCTCTGGACGGTCAGAGGAGGTGAGAGAGCATGGGAATTTGAGAGAGCAGGTCTGCCGTTTCCTACTCGCACAACGCTACCGTAGTCCACACGGCGGGCGCCACCGACGTCAGTTGCTCGGTTAAAATCAGCCTGGTGGGATCCGACGAGTAGGTACAAAATCGTTCTCTGCATTCATCTTTACCAACTACAAGATCTGCGCGTCTATTATTCGAGCTTTTACTGTATTACTCGTGTGTTCATATTATTTGCCAAATACTTCTTCCAATATCGTAGCTTTCTCTGTGGTCATTGTACAGCCGTCTAGATTAAAGCACGCACCCAATCTGCACTCTTTGTTACCAGTTGCGCTTCCACTTCCCTACTCGCATCACCAACTTTTTTTTTCTCGTATACCTTCATTCTCTAAGCTATCGTCTACCGCAGCATGCAGCTATCGCGCTCCTTCCAGGCAGCGAACCATGTGCCGCATCACCTTCTCCGTCGACCAGTACACGGACAAGATCGAGTTCCACTCGCCCGGAGAGGCGAACAAAGCAGCGGTAAGGAAAACAACAACAACAGCAACAGCAACAGCAACAGCAACAACCCTCCTTGCAGAAGCACCGCACGCTCTACCATCTCACCTTCGATGACGCTGATGATCTCGAGCAGGACTACGTGAGACTGAAGGGAGTCTTCGAGGAACTGAAAAAGGGCAAGCAGGAGGGTGAGTGATGGGTACGGTAGTTGCGGAATTGATCGAGTGCCTGGTTACAGTAGTTGCGGTATCGATCGAATGTTGGGTTACGGTAGTTGCGGTGTCGATCGAATGTTGGGTTACGGTAGTTGCGGTATCGATCGATACTCAAGCTCGATCTGGGTAGGTACCGTTCTCTAGACGGAGTACCGTATTCTATTCACCCTGAAAATCGATAATTCCAGGCGTTCCCTACACCCCCGAGCAGGCCAGGCAGATCAAGGACTACTGGGTGACGGGCAAGGTGCGTTCCTCTCTCTTTCTGGCACTAGGTCGGATGAGAACATTCGGATGATATCGTAGTGGATGAAGATCCAGTAGGTTCTCATCCGAATGTTCTTTTATGATAATGCTCTGAGTTGAACACCCGTGGTGCGCATTGCGCACAAGGTCTTTGTGTGAAACACAGTTGAAATTCTCTGTTACTAATTATTGTCTAATGTCGTTCTTCAGTATTGAGCCATGGCGGAAGGAACGAATGCGTGAATGATTTCAGATCCGCGAGACCTACCAGAACGCGATGCGTGAGTCCGCCACCGTGATGCATATTGTGCGTGCGGAGCACTTGGTGAGTACGGTAGGGTTACGATAGCTGCAGGGTACGGTAGAATTTGAAGTACGGTAACTGCAGGGTACGGTAGCGAGTATGGTAGCTCATCTATCGATTCCAGGGCATGCAGATCAAGAGAGCTCGTGATGAGATGAACATCCCTCCTCCTCCGCCGTTCCCTGCTGTTGCACTCTTCCGCGACGCTACGGTAGAGTCTTCAGTTTACGATAAATACTGTATTACGGTACTATTCAGTTCGGTAGTTCACACTCCCACATTGCAGCTCGCTCCTCCAGCCTACACTGCGGCTCCCGCAGCGCCCTTCCGCGACGCCACGAACTCGCAGTGATGGGGCTCCCATAACGATCGATCTTCCGGCTCTACCGTATCCTCCTGCTCCCCACAGCACCGGCTTTGTCTCACCCCTCTGGCATACTATCATTCGGCTTCCGCAGTGTCCCTGTTCCAACGATACCATCCAGTTTCCTCTGTTGCTTTAATCTTATCATTTGATATGTTTCTATTGTGGATTATTTGCAACAATTTCAAGAATAAAGTTCTTGTTGTTATAGTGTTCATCGAAAAACCAACCCTGCATCCAAAGCACCGCGACCCAAAGATTTCTCGCCACTTGTGTAAACAATTTTATCACACAAATTAATTAGCATTATATCAAATATTAGGGGAGAACTAGCAAAAACACAGTTAACATTAAGGCACGACGATAAAACGATCGATTAGACTTAGCGGTGGGGTACTGTATGGCAAGGTAATCGATAAAACCGGCAGTTCGAAACTACCACGTAATGAGAAGCATGAGATACAGGAATGGGGGGAAACAATCGATCAGCGTAAAAGCAACATGTACAGTATGAAACATGTACAATCAATGGTGGGATACTGTACAACATATACAGTATATAAAACGTGCAGCATTAGGCGCAATCAATCAATGGTGGAGTACTGTACAAGATATAAACAGTACGAGTGGCGAAAACAATCAATAGTACAGTAACTAGGAGGGATGGGGATACCGTAGATGGGGGCGGGGCCAAGAGTTCGGTGGGTCGTCCAGCGGGTCAGACACTTCACCACTTGTGCTGCGGGTAGCTGCGCGCCAGTTGGAAGCACTCGGCCAGCGTGTACGTCGGCTCCATCAGATGCGCGAGCGACATCATCTATAAAAGATCAGTTATCGATAACCGATGATCCACCGTACCTTCCAAATCAAACAATATCTACAAAACCTATCAGCTATCATGTACTAGATTATCGGAAGCGATCATCGAAATATCAGAAATTCACCATCAAACACTCTAATCGATCAATATCTACCGTATACTACAGTACCACCAACCGTAGCCCCACTCACCGAGGTCTCCACGTGCACCTCGTGGTGCTTGGGCGTCCCGGCCGGGAAGGTGACGCGGCCCTTACCGTACTCGCCGCCGGTTCCTGAAGTAATCATTGAATCAATAAACAACTGCCGTATATAGATCCTCTCTTGGACCGTAGTCAATGGATACCATATCGATAGATAGCCAATCGACATCCTATTACCGTAACCAATCAATACTCTACCGTACCTCTCTGAGGGGTCGAGGCGGGTGGCGGGGAGGTCATCGTGGGCGAGTGGGTGGCCGCCATGAGGGGCAGGACGGGCGTCGAGGGAGGCGCCGGAGGGCAGGGAGCCGGGTGGATGATGTGGTACACGTTCACTTCCTGAAAGAGGTGGAGTTGAAACGACCGAACCCCTACTAACAATCAAACATGTGCTATCAAATGCAACACCAGTATCTTTTGGTACACGTTCACTTCCTGCGAAAATCGATCATGAAATAGTACCACGCGGGCGCTATTCTATTTTGAGCCTTATTGTTAGAGAAAGATAGCACGCTAGGAGTCCCAGGTGAGCGCAAGCAGGGGAGGCGCTAGGAGAGAGGGAGGCGCGCGAGGGGTGCATGGCGTGGTCGAATGTCACTTCCTACCAGGAGTTCTTGGACAGAAGTGGACACTGGACTGGGCATGAACTCATCGTGAACGATCGATTCACGGGCAGTGTTTTGTGGTTTTTGGTTTTTTTGGCAACGATTGACGGCGAAATATTGAAGATATCGAACGAGCAACAACATATACTACCCTATGAAACACAAATCAACTACTCCGAAAGCATTGCTTGCAAAAAGCCTGTCCCTACCGAAACCAACTCATCTTCTACCGTACTTCGACACCGTATACTGAGCCTACTCCCATACCGCATACATTCTAACTAGGTCGATACCGTAACCTGCCCATCGCTACCGTACTCCTCCACACTTACCGTAACCCTCTGCTGCTGGCCCGTCCTCGGGTGCGTCTCGATGTTGTCAAAGTACGTGATGTACACCTCGCGCGCGTCATCGCCGCAGCGCGACAGCGTGATCTCGATCTGACAACAATTCGATTACCGTAACTTGCATCAGTTATCGATTAGAGTGCGGGGCTTCGTGGCAGGCTGCGTGGCCCAATACATGCTACACAGTGATTATCGCAACTCAATCATCTTCATACGTGTCCAGCACTGGCGGCGTGGCGACCCTGCGCTGGCTGGGATCTCTCATCTCGTAAACAGCGTGCTCTCTAGACGCGACGGGTTAGAGACAGGGGCCGGAGCGTGCAGTGCGGAGTTTTGGGCCATGCACCGGGCTGGCCATAATTGGGTGTTCGACCGGAGGCCCGCCCTGTGCCTGACCCGAAACTCCGCTCTGCACGCTCCGGCCCCACGTCTCGCTCCTGTCTCTAACCCGTCGCGTCTAGAGAGCACGCTGTTTACGAGATGAGAGATTCTCTCCAGCGCGGGGTCGCCAGGCGACCCCGCGCTGGCGCCGGCGGCGTGGACACGTATGATCATCTTGTCTACCGTAACCCACTTCCACCGTACTCACCGAGAAGAGCGCGTTGAGATGCTGCCGGGCGTCCGCCTCCGCCTCGAGGAAGGCGCCGATCGGCTGCGACATGCGAATCGGCTGCAACGATTATCGATTGTCAGTTATCGATTAGTGGGCGGAGTCTAAAAGGGGCGTGACCTGTCTCACCAGATTGCCGTTGAAGCCGATGAAGGCGACGCGGCCACGCACCGGCGAGTACGTCACGTCGACGAAGCCGCGCTGCGACAGCGTCACGCCGCGAATGATCTGCAAGAGTATGGTAGGGTTATTGATTAGTTACGGTAGGTTATAAATTACTACGCGTTGCCTGTGCAGTATTACTAGTATGGTCAACTAGTGTTAACGATTGAATGTTTTAATACAATAGGTATCAAGAGATAATTGCGCTACTCAGTCAATTCGAGAATAAGAACACTCCCTGAAACCTAGAATTGTCCAGCGGAAAATTGTGCAAACAAGCGGCCGGTTCTTCCTGACTGCATGCACTATCGCATTGCACAACTATGCTACAGTACCCGCTACCGTATACCTGGTGTAGCTGGCCCAGCGAGTGCACGGTGTTCTTGAGCGTGATGCGGAAGTACGAGTCGCGTCCCGACGCGAAGCCGTTGTACGGCTCCGACTGCGGCTCCATCGCCGTCTGAGAATACGGTAAGGTTACGGTAGGATTTCGATTATCGATTGTCCACATTTACAGAAGTCCCCGTTTGTGGCTCAACGAGGTCTGATGATATGGAAGGAAAATCAATTATTGTGCGGAGCTACCGTACCCTCAATCGATATAGCGTATACCTTGAGCAGGAGCTCCAGGACGAGCGGGGAGGCGCGCGCCTGCAGCAGCGTGTTGGCCGGCCGGCGCATTGGGTAGCGCACGCAGTGCGTCAGGAACGAGATCAGCGACTCCTCTGTAGATACGGTCAGGTTACGGTAGATAGTTCTCGATCGTAAAGTGACGATTTTATTGAACCAGCGACACTGCGACTCCATCACTTGGAGGCAATTAGTTACTAGGAAACAATAATGTCTGACTTTGCGTTTCACGGGCACTACGCATAGGTGCCCAGGACACGGACGGGGGGGTTCCCTCCAGGAGGGAACCCCCCCTCAACCGTATAGGGGGTCATGGTCAAAAATGGCCGGGGCCATACCCGTCGCGTGTAGAGTGCACCCTGCCTATGAGGGCGCTCCTCTCAAACCGCGGAGCGAAGGTCTCCTCGAGGTGGTGTTCTTACTGAGAAGCCACACTCGA
>LS519952.1:338779-356852 GCA_900490845.1 Pristionchus japonicus | reverse complement strand
GAGCAACTCGCCAATCGACGGAGAATGTTGGTGGGCATCGAATGAACATATTTAGAGGCAGAAACAATTAGCACGGGCGAGGTAATCGATAAAGCAAAACGAAAGTCACAGCGTGACAAAGTATACGGTAGTGGCACACCACGTGGGCACACCACCGAGTGGTGGACGGCAGAAACGACCAGGGTCTGCGGCTGCTAAAGGAAGCCAGAAAGATTGACGTTTTTGCATACAGTATACTTTTTAGAGTTTGGGTGTCAGCTAGGTCAGATCATTATTTTATTTTCGCTGTTTTCATCGAAGAATGACAGTTTCGCACTAATCAATAATATTTTAATTATTCCTTTTGTGGAGCATCCTTATACATGCCAAAGCTTCCATTTATACCATTGATTCGAAGATACCTCATTTCAGAAGACCTCCGGGTGGGTCTGCTTGTGAGCTGTTTGTACAAGCAGTGCGCAAGCAGACCCACCCGGAGCAAAAACTACCGGACCAAAAGAAGCCAAACGTTGCACAGTGTTTAGTCATCGCAAATCATGAATGCACCATGAAAATTGGGCACATTCATCAAGTTTGAGTTATAGTTTCCATTGTGGTCTACGCAATTGAGAAGCTATGCATGCTAACGCTTGTAAGGAAAGGCGTCTGGGTGGAGATAGCAAACTATCTCTCTACGCACATGTACCGGGTAGATGACTGTCTCGCTGTCTTGGAGGTTGTGGTTCGATTCCTCCAGAGTGTGATTTTTTGCAAACATTTGTTCCGGCTCTTATAGCTTACAGTAAGTGAAATCGTCATAGCGTGGCAAGTTTTCTGGCTATTTCCTCTATTACCATGTTGGGTATCGAATTGTATCGGTGCTCTTCAGAGGCCATTCCTTATCAGCACACACCGATTTTGCATTGATATTTTATTTTGCATTGACTGTCTTTTCCATCTATCACACTCTCCACATCGAATCGGGTACTGGAATTTTTTAAAAACATGTTGTTCTAAATACCATTTTTTTGTCAAAACCCACCCGGTTTTAAACTACGACCCACCCGATTTTCGGTTCCCACCAGCAACTCCTGCCCACGTATGGTCAGAGAGCAGCGTCGATTGAGTTGGCTGTGAATCGCGGAACTGCCGGCTTGAAATTGCTGACTGACTAGACGGGAAATGAAATAGGCGGTTAGAAACCGAAGTCTGCTAGGAAGTACGGAAGGCATATTCCCCCACTTCTATGGCCGGAGAAAGTGCAAACGCACTGGAGTGCGTCAGAATTCGCACTTTCTCGCTTAACGGCGCGTTCGAGCGAGGAATTATTCCGTATTTTGAGTTATTCATGCAACTCAAGTCGTCCTGGTACAGTTTTCTGACCGCAAATAGGACAATTGTGCCTGTCTGTGAAAAGGACAAACCAATTGGCAGCGGTAAACAACCGGGGATCTCCCGAGATTTGGTTGTAGAAGAAAGCCCGAAAACACAGAAAAAGCAAGGCTTTTTTTGCAAGGTGGCAAGGCACTGATTTCGCAGTAGTGCAGAGCTCATGGGCATGAGTATTATTTTTATGCTGCGTCAAAGAGGGCGAGAGAATGTTGAAAAATTTGAGAGTTAGAACATTGTTTGAGATCCTGATCATCTGAAGAAAGTGCGAGCGTGAGAATCTGAAGTCCTTTTTCTCCTGCCTGGATATGAGATTTACCCACGAGGAGAAATCGCAGGAAAGCGAGAGGGAAACGGACTCGAGCGGGACTGTTTTCCTTCCTTATTTTCCTGTCTCATACAGATTGTCTGGAGGCGAGAGCCGACTGCGTCCGTTCATTGGTGCTCACTCTAGTCTGCTGGACAGAGCGAGAGAGCACAAGAAAAAGAGAGAGTGTGTGCTCATTGGTCGGAGTAATGTAGTAACAGCTCAGAGAACTGTTTTTCTTCTGAGAGCCGAGGAATATAGTTCCGGCTGTTTTCAGGATCGCCAATTTGTTGTAGTGTGAATGTAATAAGAGGGAAGGAGACTGTTAGGGGGAGGGGGGTCTGAATGTAAGGTGGTTGTCTGGTGGACTTGTGATGCACCTTTCTCTGTCCAGGTGATTGTGGCAAGGATAGTAAGTATGTGGTGTACGTAACATGCATCCGAAGCGTGGGCAGACCGATATTAATAATTACAATGATGATGAAAGCTGATAATGATAATCAGAAACGACATTATCAGTGTGATTCGGAGAAGCGAATTAGTTAATTCGAGCGGAAGGGAATGTATGTAGGTGTGTAGCACATCTCTCTCATTTTCACACACTTTCTAACCTGCCAGACAACGAGAGAGTATGAGGAATGAAGAGATCTCATTGAATCAGTGTTTAATGTCACGTCTGGATTATAGGGGATGAGCTCCAAAGGCCAGAAGTCACGGAATGTTGAGGAATGAGGGAAGTTGGAAGGATGATGAGGGGTCAGAGAAGCGAGGTAGTGTGTGAATCGAGGAGAGTCATCGTGTTTTGACGTCAATGAGTGCAGGTCTCACGAATATCCTGCGTAAGCTGCACGATTGCTCTCCTCATTTGGCATGATCTCTCGATCTGACAGGCAAGAGAGCGTGGGAAACTGAGAGAGTGCAGCCTCATAAATGCTGCATTAGCAAGAGAGTCAAACACCTAGTGCGTCTGAGGCCGGGTAATGCATTCGTGAAGGAGTGAATGAGAGATGAGAAGGGGGACTGCGGGTTGGTGTTTCGGAATTGGGCCATAGAAGATAAAGACGAAATGAGTTGATCCCAGGTCGATGAATTCATCATAAAAAAATTATTGCTACAATGTTTTATGGTGGATATGTTTCCTGTCATCGGGATATATCTGGAGTTTGGACAACATCTTCAATAGTTTGATTGCCTTTCGTAGAAAATACAAATTGCAGAACGTTTTATGAAACAGTATTCAATCTTTGCTCTCTACACGTGTGAGTTGCTCAAATCTCCATGTAGCAATTCTATCCACCGAAAACTCGTGTCTCCGTAGGCTCAAGGGAGAATCAAGGGTACCTCAGGGGGTTAGAAGGGTCTCAAGACCGCTCAAGAGCGGAGGCGCTTCCTTGTGTGGGTCATGAGATGCGAGAGAGCGCACGAAACGGAGAGAGCCCAAGGGGAGTAGCAGTAGTCTTGTGACCAGTAGACGAGGAGAGTTCAAATACCCGCAGAGTGAAACCGGGAGGCCGTAGAGGGGTTTCTTACGGATTGGAGAAGATTGTAGTAGTAGAGTACGGGAGTAAGTAGGATGAGCCGACCGTGATACTTGTGATTCAACAGAGTAACACTAAGCAAGCTCGGGAAGCTGGGAAGAATTGGAAGGACTTGAAATCGCAAAGCCAGCAGCATTAGAGTCAATCATTGCGACCGAATTTGAGGCGAACATGAAACAGTGACGAGTCATCGTCTTTGGTGATTGTACTGATTGCGAATGTCGCTTGCATTGCTCTTGAGCCATTACAGCCTGTTTTGAGTTGTGCGTGAATCCGAAAGGTGTCATGAAGGAGGAAGAGGAAGTAGGGGAACACCTCTCCTGTCTTCCGGAAACGCGAAGCAATTTTCCCCTGAGATTCGAGCGACAGATGAATTATTCAGTGTTTATAGTGTCTGTAAGCAATCCAAGCCGACAAGTTATTGGTCGATTCCTGACGTCTCGAAATATGAGTGGAAGTTGAATCGGGAATGCACGGGTGTGCTGTTTTCGATGGTTGTATTCATGTTTTGGGACAGATTTCTATTTTTGTCCACCGGGTGCTTGAAAGGGGATCGGACCTCCGAGGAAGAGATTTGAAGTAATCCGAGTAAAGGGAAGGAAGCGTGCCTCTTTTGTCGGTCAGACAGGCGAGAGAGTAGAAGGAGTGGGGAGAGGGATGCTATTAGGGGGATGCAAATCTGTGGGACCCCCGCGACAGATAAGTGGCCTGTTTTTGCTCCTCGACCCTCGGCGGGCCGTTCTTTCAAGAGCGAAAAGAGGATCTCTCTCCTGCTGCTGCTAGAAATCTGGATAAGAATAGTTGAAGGGTCGTTGGTGTTTGGTTCCATCTGGACCACGTATCTACTGAAAGGGCACACCTTAGCTAAATGTAAGAATATGGCACGGGTGCATCTTGAATCGTGCGGTTAGCCTGATACTTTAGGTGATAATGTGTGATACTTTTACGAAGCATACACGAAGATCATATTGGAAATTAAGCCGTGTATCGGGGAATAGGCCATCGATGCAACAGGAATAGAGCGAGCTTGATCGTTTTGTGATTCTAGAGAGAACATACTACTGGGTATTTTCCATCCCTTCTGATATTATGCAACTTCCGAGCACGCAAACTCGCGGGGTGCTCAACACGCGGTTGAAGCATTCCAATGACCTTCATTTTTTTTCTAATGCAAGCGAACGCTGAATTGCAAGCGAGGCAACCCGAGTGTGAATGTGTATCCTCCGAACCCGGAATCTCCATGGTACATTCTGTCTGATTGCCCAGTTGTTGTCGAGAAATCCTACGACCGAAAGATCCGCACGCACAACAGTAATTGAGACCCAAGAAGGGGCAGTGAAAGACGAGAAGAGCCGGAGTTCGAAGAACTCGGCTGAAATCTGTGCCAGGATTGAACCAAATCCGTCTTTTCCGAGCCCAGATTGGGTTTCATTTGGAGGAATTGACTCTATGAATCATCGCTGCATGTGACAAAGCACTCTGCGTATGTTCCGTGGGATTTGCACTCAAAAGTAGTGAGGGAATGAGAGAAGTTGCACTCTTGAATAGGTGAAGTGGGCAGCGGGATGCCTACAGCAGAGGGAGATGGGCAGCGCCCTCTCGCTACTGCCTTGTTTCTCGTCCTTTATCCCCTCGTCTGCCCGGCACACTCGTGCTTCCTGAGCAGGCCAAAGTGCAAGTTCGCTGGACGCTTCTCGGTTCTCCAGGCTATTCTCTGGTCAGAGAAAGCGAGGGAGTGTGCGGGATGGAGATAGGACGAGGGAAGGATGAGGGCCTCTTGCACTTTTGACCATGTGCTACTGGCAATACGCAGGCAGAGGGCGAAAATGGAGATGAGGGAAGTAATGCTAATACTTTTGGCCACCCTGAAATGTTGATGGTTGAGAAAGGCAAGAAAAGGGATCTCGTATCCCGCAATAGAGATATGACAAAAGTGAAAAAGTGTGGGATATTGCTAGTAGTCAAGAGCTATACTATGCGCTTTTTGCATGGATAATACGAGAAAAAAAGAGATTGGCTCTCATTCGGTATGGGGAAATGTGTTGGAGATGTGTGTGTGATTTGGCATTGCGAAAAGCGAGGAAACCGTCTGCTTGATAGTGTTTTGAAATGTGCGAAATTGGTTTGGTTGTTATTGTTGTTGTTGCAGCAGTTTTGCTCGCGTGTTGTGGTGTTGTTTGTCGCGCGCTTCCTTTTCTTCCCTCGTCGTTCGCCTCGAAATTGAAATTGAGAAAAGAGGGGTGAGAAGGGAGCAACGATTGAAGTAAGGAAAGAGAAGCGGAGAAGTAGTAGAGAGGGGAGTGAGTAAGGAAGGTTATGCGAGACTATTTGTTGAAGTTTGAAGTATTCGGTGTTTACATCAAAAGTTCTGAAACGCTCGAGGAGATACAGCATGTGTGAAGCATACAATCTCCCAGGCATGACTGTTTCCAGGGGGCGTTAGTGGTAACTGTTTTCCATCTCGTGATGGGCTATTTTGAGAAAGCAGACAATGAGTAAGAGGGAAAGCGCTGCACGCTGCTGCCTTTGTTTTCCGCCAAGCCAGCTAAAGACCAGCCACGCGAGGCCTGTAATCTCCGGCCGGCGTATGGGGAAAAGGGATACGGAAGCAGGAGAGTGAATGCGTCAAAGATTAGATGAAAGAGAAACCCAAATTTACCAATTAGGAAGTGAAAACGCAACAACAGTCATCTAAAAATACAAGGAAGACTTTACAAGAGATATTGGTAGTCCAGTAGGTTTTGTGCCACCATGTCCAATCATAGAGCTAGAAGCACTTTGCTGGTAATGTAACTTTGCAATTGGGTGCATACAAATAACAAAAAAGTGCGTATTTTCTTAGCAAAAGTATTTAGTAATATTTTTATTAGTGGTTAATTAATTAAGACTAATTAACCGGCTAATTGCTTGCAGGATGGCGTTCCGGCAGTTTGAGGAACGTCGCAAGCTGAGCACCGAGTCGCGCTCCCTCACCATCAAGAACCTGCTCAAGAAGAGCCCGTCGCTCGTGACGAGTAGAGGTGAGGGCAATTCGAGACTAGAGTGTAGTCTCGATATTGAAGGGGCCAGCGATCTTCAGTAGAAAGAGCTTTCGATTAGTGTTGTTTTGAAAGCCAATCGAAGGGCGAGATTGGTAACGCTGCGCTGTAGCCAAGTTGAGGGGACGTTGAGGCGTGAACCTTGCTGGGAATCGAAACTGCCGATATTCGGGCCATTTTCAGAATGCAAATATGCGTCGGGGCATTTTTTTGTCGAATGTGTCAATAAAATCCAACGTTTTGCTATATTCGGCCACATCTCCCGTTACCGTCGCTTGACAATGACCGCTGTAAATTGTCGTGGTCGAACCAATCACTGATTTTGCACTGAGTTGCCTTCTAATAATCTAATCCTTCTTGTCTTCGCAGGCCCCGAAGGCTCCTCCTCGTCCTCCTCCTCCGCCCAATCGCACCATGTCTCCGCCTCGTCGGCCTTCCACGCGTCCGCGTCCGCGGGGCAGCTGGCGGGCGGATCGCCGGTGGCGCGGCCACGCACGCGCCAGCGCAGTCCGGAGAGCCAGGCACGTTAGGGGATCATTGTTTTGAGATCGCGATTGTTTGGTGAACACTGAAGTTTCACGGGTTGTACAAGTGAGAAAGTTGCGGGATGCGTTTGATATAACCTGCATTCGTGGTGGAAATCACAAAACTAAAAATACGAAACGAAACCGTTACTTCTACGTCGTGTTTGGTCTTTTTGAGAGATTGATTACCAGCAGCACCACGGTTTCGGAGTATGCTCAAGGCCATCTGTTTCGAAGATTTTCAATTCATCGCAGGAATCTGCTACACAATTTCACAACAATCAAACTCAACTAGAACGAATGATAGCTTATCTTTATTCTCTAATCTCTGATCTTTAATCTCTCCAGATGGCCCGGGACGACCTGACCTCGTTCCTCTCTCGCTGCCTGCCGCCGACCATCGCTGCGACCGTGTCCAAGAGCCTGTCCCAGCTGACAGTCAGCATCTACGAGGTACGGTGGTATTGATTTTGTTGAGATAGGGGCGGGGCGGTAACAGAGGCAGAGATATATGGGGAATCGCGTCCCAGCTGACAGTCAGCATCTACGAGGTACGGTAGTTTGGGAGAGTACTGTAGCTCTGAGATACTGCGGCATTCTCTAGTGGAGATAAAGGGATTTGTTGTATTGAACTATTTGACCGAAACACATCGAGGCAAGCCCAAGTTGCTAGAATATCATCAGCAATTGTGACGATAAAGTTGCTGGTGCTGCCGATTAATTAATCAATAATTGCAGCCTCGCATGGGCCCGGAGGACCTCTCTGCCGCGGTGCAGGCGTACTACAACCAGCTGGACGCCTACCTCAACTCGCAGACCGTGTTCATACAGAATAGTGAGTAGTTTTGCTATTAATTAATTATGTAATTAGCTAATTGGCATACCTCCCCGTCTGGGAAGGGGAGGACGTGATAGGCCTTTAATTAGCTAGATAATCAATTAATTGGCTAATACATTAATTATCTGAGCTCTCCGTCTGTGAAGCCGGCGTGATATGGCGGTTAATTAATTAACTAATGGCTAGTTAGATATTCTAATTATCAGAGCTCTCCGTCCGCGCGGGCGACGTCATGGAGGCGGTGGAGCGGTACGTCTGTACGGCCTGTTATCAGCGGCTGTTCTGGGCGGAGTGAGTTGATCTTTGGTCTTTGGTCTTTGATCGAGATATGAAGAGAAGTATGGCGTAGGCGTACTGACAAAGAGTGGCTGTTTGTATTCTTTTCGGCGGTCGAATAAGCATCATATCAAATTCTGTACAGCTCATGAGGAATGGATGGGACGTGAAAATCACAAGTTTTGAAATTTTTTGAACGCGTGAATTTGTTCGCTTTTCTTGATCATGCGCTGCGCAATCGTATTGAAATACACTCAGCCATCATTTATTTGATCGGAACGTGCAACACACGAATCGCTAGCTACTATCAAATGGGATTTGTAGTGTTAACGAAAGAATTGCAGCTCCGAAGAAGAGGTGGCCGACCTCTCGCTGCAGGAGCGCATCCGCTCGCTGCAGTGGGTCACCTTCGGATTCCTCGAGACGCGCCTGGACCTGAACAAGGAGCAGGTACGGTAGATTATCGATTTTTAGTTTTTCCACTGCTGGATGCCCGCGGTCCATCATTACGGATCCAACAGCGTGAAATTTATGAGTAGGATGCAACGTAGAAGATATTGGTGCTGATTGTGCAAAGGCACAGGCCCAGTTGTAATAAGATGGCTGTTACGCAATTATTTAATTTGTTTAATTAATTAACCTAATTAACAGGCGCGCAACCGCCTGGACGAGGCGATCAACGAGATGATCGACATCAACAGCCATCGGAGGGTGGAGGAGAAGCTGCAGTGCCTGCTGCGGTGCAGCCACAAGATATTCGACAGCTTGAGGGAGTCGGGTATGGTAGATACACCATCTAGTGGGATCGAGAACTGAGTTTAATCGATAACTCAGCTGGGAAACTTGGGTGAAGTGTCTTGTAGACGGGTTTCGCAATTCAATGAGGTTTCCGGATCTTTCAATAATGTTCTGACGAGTTCTCGTCTGTAGTATACGGTAGCTAATCGATCTAATGTACAGAAAAAGAGTGGTTCTGGGATCTAATTATCGATCGATTCTCTCTCGCAGGCGCGCCCACCTCAGCGGACGAGTTTCTGCCAGCCCTCATCTACGTGCTGCTCAAGGGCAACCCGCCGCTGATCCAGTCGAATGTACGGTATCTATCGATTGATTATCGATTGGCTACGGTAGGGAAGCAAGGCTTGGAAAATAGACGTTGTTTCGATTATGGTTTACCCGTGTCAAGGCAAAAGCTTGTTGCTGTAATTATTATTCGTAGTCAATACTTGGAATTATGTTTCAATGAATCTTCTGTATGGTAGCAAAATTTTAAACTAGAGGAAAAGCACAATCCCAATCAATGTTTCATGGTGTGAGTATTAGCTCTGGTGGTGGCTTGTTCGTTGATGTGCACCCTGCCGATAGTAATGCTAAATAAACGGGAACTTCTCTGTTTTTTGGTCCGCGCTGCGACCGCTCTGAGTGCGCGCAAGGTGGAGAATGACAATGATAGGGAGGGATAGAATACTCTGTTAGAATAGCCCGGGCCAAAAAACGGAGAAGTGCCAATAAACGATTCTCAGGTGCGCTTCATCTCGCGCTTCGCGCTGCCCAGCCGCACGATGAGCGGCGAGCCGGGTGAGTGGGGAGAGGTGATGTGGTGTGCTGGTGGTGTGGGAAGAAGGCGACCATTACTAAAAAGAGTAGTCCTGTCGAAAATTCGACAGGAGTTGGAATTTGGTGGTGTTCATGGCAGCTACAAAGTTATTGCTTGAATACAAGAGCAATGGAGATCATTGGGGTCGGGGATTTTCGTTTTATTTGATTCATAACGCGTTGTAATTGCAAAGTTAGGACCATAATAGGTGAGGGCGAAGCCTCACAATCAGATGTCGTTCTCCAATCCTGAATTCTCCTCTTTCCAGCCTACTTCTTCACGAACGTCTCGGGCGCGCTGCAGTTCGTGCAGGTAATTGTTGTTTGTTATTTGTATTGTTAATATTATTGTTGTTATTGTTATCCTTAATTAAACGAACATGTTGTGGAAAGCTGATGGTTGGATTGATTCCACATCATCGGTATGTGGTTTCAGCGCATTGCCAAAAGCAAGGGTACATTCAACCTGGTAATGCGTACTCGTGATCCGCTCTTTAAAAAAATCACTAATCCCGTCAGTGTTCTTCGATGATTATATTAGTCGTATGCCTGCCGTTTTGTTAATTTGCATAATCAATTATACTAATTAAGGACATCAACCACGAGTCGCTCAAGATGTCCCGAGACGAGTTCGAGTCGTACACGAGCGGCGAGCTGGCTCCGCCGCTGAACAAGGGCAGCTGCGGCTGCAATCAGGTTGGTGTGGTGTTGGGCGACGATTACTAATATGAAATCTAGTTGATTTTTTGACAGAGGAGCAAGTGATGTGGTGTGGTGACGTTTACCAATCCCCACTTCAGGCGCTCTCCTCGATGGAGTCCTCGCTCGCGCGCATGACGCGCCTGATCGACGAGCAGCGCGCGCTCTCCACACGCATCGACGAGTTCGAGCGGCAGGTCTCGGTGTAAGTGAGGGCGACGATTACTAAATTGGCTCTCTTGTCAAAATTTTAACAGGGCAGCAAATTGTGTGGTGTAATGAGGACGACTAATACAAATCGTCTCCAAGTTCCGAGATTTCGATACTCTGCTCGAGCTTGCATGTAGCTCAGCGGAGCCTTAGGATCTCGTAGATTAGATCGATGCTAAGACTACTACACGGCGTCCTGAAACAGGCATCGTGCAGTTAGATGGCCTCGAACATACTGTAGCCTGGTGGTGTGCACCCAGGGCTCCTTTTACTAAACATCGCTAGTTCTAATTTTGCAGAGAGGAGACGACGCTGTGCGACCGGATCCGCGAGCTGATCACGGCATGCCCGTCGCCCGAGTGGGTCGGACTGCGGGATAAGGTACGGTTGTTTGGTGCAGGGCGACGATTACTAAAAAGAGCAGTTGTCGAAATTTTGACAGAATTAAGAATTAGGTGGTGTAGTGAGGGCGACGATTACTAAAGTGTTCTACGTATCCTGTGCGTGCCGGATCCATCCAATCTCGCTGCATCCACTCGTTCAACAAATCATCAGCCTAATATTTAGAACTGGGGTGGAGTGGTGCGTGGTGCGCCGAGTGCCACAAGGCGACCTCTCCCAACACACCACATTGCAGGTCGCTCGCGCGGAGGCGGCGGCTACGGACGCGTGCTCGCTCAACTCGGCCGGCAGCTCGGCGCGCGCCAGCACGGACAGCAGCGAGTCGTCGAGTGGTGCATCAAGTAAGGGCGACGTTTACTAATCAGCGTCCTGTCGAAAATGTGACAGGCGACGTTTCCGTTTCCGAATGATAATTATGTGGTGTACTAAGACGATGTTTCCCGAAACAGCGAGATTGCGATACCCTGGGCGTCAGATAGTGATAGCCGAGACACTTTGATCTCGAAGAGTAGTTAGACGAGGAATTGGAGCGAGAGCCGATTTATCGGCTCCAGACGGACTGCCTCAGACAGAATACGGTGTGGTGCAGGGCGACGATTACTGAATGATCTACCCTGTCGAAATTTCGACAGGGCCTGGTGTACTGCAAAAGTAAATCGATGTCTCATTACAGAACAGCCGGTGGATCTGCTACAGTAACCTTCTTCTTTCACTTCGCGATCCTCCGAGATCCCATTACGGTATAAGTACGGTAGAGTGCCTTTGAATCCACCTAACGGCGTTAATACAACTCACTTTCTAATCGATTATTGATCAGTTTTATCGACCCAATTCTAATACCTAGGCCGATTTGCGCCCCCGATGTGTATCATAGGCCTCGATGTATACTATATGCCATAAGTTTCCTCATTCTGTGCAATTTGTAAGTACACACAATCTGTATGACCATTCCCGTTTATCGATCGATTACTGTATACGTGCCTCTCACACCCGCTCCCAGTGATACTATAACACGGATCCCCCATATTTTCGAGTGCGCCCCACCGTTGTGAGAAGTAACACAGCTAATTTGCCCTGTAAAATTCGCCTTTAATCTGTAATAATCTCTTTTTTTGCTATGTGAGATATACAAATTTGATTACACTACGTGATTTCGCTTGTTTTTCTCAATTCTATCTTTTGATTGCGTCTCTCTTCTCCACTTTTCATCTCATTTCGCACTTTTGCGCCTCTCGCAGGCGGTTCGTCTGTCTCTCGTTTAGTCGAGACCTATCGATTTGTCGTTCCCTCGGCCTGTCGTAGTCCCGCCACGATGCTGTTCATGGTGGTTACGGTATCGCTCGCGGTGCTCATGTACCTCTTCGTCCAGCGCGTCGTCGTCATGGTCAGTTATCGATTGGTTTTGCCAGTTATGGATTACGGTAGTTTGAAATCAATAAAATTAGTCCTCGATCGCCCCCAGACTACTGTATTCTTACAGAAGCCGGTCGGCATCGCGGGCGTCGACGAGGCGATCGATCAGCTGATCGAGCGACAGCGGAAGAAGCGACGCGTTGCGTCCGCAAGCTGGGCGAGCACCACGCTCAGCGAGCACACCATGGTGAGGGCGACGATTGCTAAATTAGCAGCCCTGTCGAAATTTCGACAAGAGAGCTGATTGAGTGGTGTAGTGAGGGCGACGAATACTGAGTACGGTAGTCTAATCGATAATCCCTGCAGGAGATCATCGAGTCGCTCGAGGCGACTACGTGCCCGATTGAGAGGAGCGAGGAGGTGAGAATTCGGAGATTGAGGGCCAATGAGAATGAAGTTTCGTCTGGGTTTGAAATAGACGTAGGCCGATTGTTTGCACTGGGAAGGACGGATTAATAAATTTTAAAATAAAAAAAAAGAACAATTAAGCAGGGAGAGAGGTCGCCGATGATCACAATTCATTATCACAAGCGTGTATTAGAGAGGAAGGAAAGGGGATTTGGGGAACCTGTGAGATTCGTGACTCGCAAAATGCGTATGAGTGAGTGGGGAGGAAGCAGGCAATGCGTTCAAAGCGTTTATTTCCTAAACTAAATGCTACATGATCTGGGGCTGTGAACAGGGGTAAGAGATGTGCTTCGTTAGTTACGTATGAAGAGCGGAAGTGCGGCTGGTTTGCAATCGGCAGCATGTGTGCGTTACAATCAAATTAGTCAGTTGTAAGAGCGAGGAGCGCATAATTAGAGACAGCAGTATCGGCGCTACAGTGAATCTCTAAGAGGGAATGGGCATTTGATTCTTCAATGAAATGTGTGCATCCGTAGATGGAATAGATTGTTGCGAACAGTGGATCTGCGCCGCAGGAAATCTAAATGCACATGAGCAGTCTGCTCCTCAATAAGAGTCGTTTCAGCAAGTGAAATCAATAATCGATGCATTCTCAGGCGTCCTCCACCGCCACGACGGCGACGCCCATGCAGGCGAGCTGCGCCTCTTCTGCAGCAGCTGCGACCGCTGCAGCAAGCACGGCCCGGTCGATGGGCAGCGCAGTCGGGAAGACGGGAGACACGCCGGTGAGTAGACAGCGGTAGCAAACTGGAAATTGAACACTATCAATGTATTGTATAGTTGTAAGTCTAGTGCGTTATTAACAGCGTATTGTGGCATGCTTTCGTTAAGACTTTGGGTTTCTGGTCTTCCACTAGATTTGCCTTGTGATTGGAGTTGTGCAGCGGTTGAGCTTCTGATATCAAAACAATGCATCGGCTCTTGATGTTAACAAACGATTGCAGCGCAAATTAACTTGCTGTCTAACCAAACTCTACGAAATCAATGTCAACGCATTGCCTCGTGATAATAAGGAATGCTTGCAGGTCGAATTCGACAAGACGTTCGACCCGAGTCAGGCGGCGGTGGCCAGGAAGGAGGAGGAGGCGGCGGAAGGGGAGAAGAAGCGTGAGTTTGGGAGGGCTTTGGTTGATTTTCAGGATGAATTCTTGGGCAAGATCGTGGAGTGTTCTGTCGCTTGTTCATAGGTTGACCCTGAAGCGCAGAGTTGACAAAAATGTCCTCATGAAGACGCATTCTGTCGCAGACCATCGCCACCACCCAATCACAATTTGCGCTTAAAGCATTGTGTGCTGGGCGCTGATTGCCTAATGCTGATGCAATCAATCTAATCCCTCGATTCCAGACCACCGTCATCACCACAAGCGCCACCACCGCCACCGGTCGCGCGGGGAGGAGAGGGAGAAGAAGCCGGAACCAAGAGTAGGGTGCAAGGAGAGGTGGGTGATATCGACGACGGCAGGGAGTAATTGACTGGGCACTTGGCATATGCGAGATGTAGTTTGAATGAAACGGAAAGGTAGTTGGTTTCCTGTGGTATAATTTGTTGGACACCAATCGATGAAAAGGAATTGTGTCCACTCTAGACTGATGGTTTGTATGGCGATGGGAATCGGGCAAGTGCCTGGCCCGCTTCATATTATATCTGCCCATCGTTGATGATGTTAGGGATCAAAGATCAAAGATCATAGATTAGAGATCAAAGATCGATCTCATATTTTTTCTGCAGTTCCGAGGACTCGGCTGAGGAGGGAGAGGGCGAGGAGGGAGGCAGGAGGAGCAAGCACAAGCGCCATCGGAGACATCGCAGCAAGGGTGAGGATGCGCGAAAATTGAACGCTCTCTCGTTTCGCAACGCTCTCTCTCCGGTCAGATAGAGCGAGAGAGCATGGGAAAGTGAGAGACCGGTATTTTTTTGCACAGCCCTAGTGAGAATAGAGGGAGCGAGGAGCGAGAGAGGGAGCTGGTGGATTGACGTATCGGAGGCTCGATGAGAGGAATACGTTAGCTGTAGAAGCTGATTGAACGGGGGTCGTTGCCAGAAAAGATTAATGTAGCATGATGAACTTTGGGGAGCCTTGTGGTAGGTGGGAAATGGAAGACGGGGCTTCTGACAGATTGCTGCTTTCGAGTTGCGTGATATCCTTGGCGGCACTTAGTGGATTGATCGTCCTTGGTTGACAACATTAAAAAAAAATAGTCAAAGTTAATCGCATTTGAGTGGTTTGCTACCTGGCGCTTTGCTCGCCCACAAGCGCGCCATAAGTCTAGCTCGGGCACCTCATTGATTGGTCCCTCTTGACCGTGAATATAAATAAAATAATCAATACTCTCCTTCCAGACGCCGCTCCCACCGCCCGCCTGGACACGCCCCTGCTCGTGGCCGGCGAGACGCTGCCCGGCCCAGACGCCGTCGACGTCGAGATCCGAGGAGGACAGGAGGCGTTGAAGACGCCCTGAAGCCCCGCCCCCCTTCCAGGCTCCGCCCTTTTCCAGGCTCCGCCCACTTGATTGACCCCGTCGTTGTATTACCTCTGTAAATGTGCATAAAGAAAGTGGGAGAAGCGGTTGTGTTGTGAAGTGGATGAAAGAGGTCACAGACCAGCGCAGAGGCTATCTGATGGAGAGAAAGGTGGAATCGTGAATCTGACTTGGCATATTAATGGTCAGTACGGTTACTGTAAAAGTGACACGAGCTGTATTGCATTGCGTAGCGTGTGCGTCTGCTTCTCTGACAGTATTACTTCTGCAGTAGAGACCGCAATATAATTGATCAAATCAATATTGAATTGACTATTCGAATAGCTGAATCTGTAGAATGCTGGCGCGCACGGTGAGTCGGTGCTGCGGCCAGATTGCGGCACGCGGCGCGTCAACGACGGCGGCGGAGAGGGGAGGAGGAAGGCAGGCGGAGGCGATGGATATCAAGGAGGTGAGAATGGTTATCGATAAACGAGTCTGAAACGCTAATTCTTGGCGAAAACTAACCTAAAATCGGGACCAAATACCGTAAAGGCTTTTTTTTAAAATTTGCATAAACACGCTAACTAGGAGAAGGCGGAGGCGATGGATAGCAAGGAGGTGAGAGGGGGCGTCGAATGGGCGTTTTTATCAATTCTTTTGCTCATTTTACGTTTAAATCTCTGAAAATAAACGCGTTTCGTGTAGGTGAACTGATTTTCACAGCAGAATTGGTGCTGCAGCGGGTGGTAAAGCGTGCGAAGGATGTTCTCAATCAATGGAGTGTTGTTGAACGGACGCAATACGATTGTTTTTGCTAAACTTCAAGCCGATAGTGTAATATTCCCCTGTGATGTTTGCAGAATAAATCTAATACTGGAGTAAACAGTGATTAGAACTTCTATGAATAAGCGAATAAGCGGAGTAATTGTCGTAGTGTGAACGCTGTTCTTTCCGCTTTATAAATTAAAATAATAATGAAATTAATTATATAATTAACTAATCACAGGAATGGCGACGACGATCGGCCCTGCGTACACCCGTGCTGCAGCGCGACGAAGCGGTGAGTGCGATTTATTGATTGGAGGATACGGTAGCTCTGGTCGATCGACAACTGACTTTCAATTCCTCAGGTCGCGCCGAAAGTGTACTTCGCGCCCGAGTGGAAGCTGGACGAGAAGGCGAACGACGACGAGGGATGGGCGAACCCGCTGAGGGGATACGGTAGGTACAGTGTCGGATGCGATTGACAACTAACTATTGTTTCCCATTCATTAGGGACTAGACGGGTGAAAACGACAATGATAGATGGGCGAATCCGCTGACAATGAGGGGATACGGTAAGAGAAAATTACAGTAGATTGAGTATTAGGCCAAATTGCTGTAGATGGAAGAGATGGGTGGTTTCGGGGTACGCTTCTTGAGACATCCAAGGCATTATTACGATGTAACGAGCATTGCGACTATTATTCAAACTGCGCATTTTAAATAGATAATGTAGGGATGAAACATGAAGTTTTCTTTTCAAAATTATTGAATAGCAATACGTGTTTGGCTACAGTAGGGAACTGTGTTCTCATTCTAATCAATAATGCAATCGATAATCTTGCAGGAATGACGCCGGAGAAGTGGGACCACTACAACAAGGTGGTGTGGCCGCCGGGCTACGTCGTGCCCGAGACCGGCCTGCCCAAGGCGAGAGAGGTCAGAATTTTGACTAGCGACTATTGGTAAAAGGCGGAATAGAGGCACACTTCAGGCACCACGAAAAATTGAAGCATTAAGAGCGACTTTCTGAGTCAGTGAAACTATTTGGCCTGGACCCTTGGCAATAGGGAAAAATAGAATTCCTCCAAAATGGGTCGGCTGGTAGTACTTCTCGAGTGTATCTCAACACTAGCTGGTTTAGTGTTCTGGTTCGCTCTCCGCCGAATGGCGACGGTTTCAAAAGTGAAACCTAATTCAACCTGGTTTTTTTCTTTATTAACCGTTCGAAACGAGTGTTCGAAAAAAAAATGCCGTACCGCAGAGGGCGACTTGTAGTTAAATCGGTTTATCCTTTGAGCGCCGGGTCAAGTTTTCAAAGTTAGTCGAGGGTGGACCTACAGTAGATTGTCATGTTACAGTAACCCATACTACCGTAGTCAGGTTATCGCAAACTAACTTTTTTCTCAAATTATTAGTTACAAATGTCTTCCATGGTCGAATGTGTCGACCGTAATCCAGCATGCTACAGTATCCCAAATTATCGTAATTCGATTATCGCGAACTGACTTTTTATTGAAAATGAGACATCTATCATAAAACTCAGTTTGCGATAACCTAATTACGGTAATTTGGGATACTGTAGCATGCTGGATTACGGTCGACACATTCGACCATGGAAGACATTTGTAACTAATCATTTGAGAAAAAAGTTAGTTTGCGATAACCTGACTACGGTAGTATGGGTTACTGTAACATGACAATTTAATGTAGGTCCACCCTCGACTAACTTTGAAAACTTGACCCGGCGCTCAAAGGATAAACCGATTTAACTACAAGTCGCCCTCTGCGGTACGGCATTTTTGCTTATCGAGAACTGACTTTATTTCAAAATATTTGCACTCTTTTTGGATTCTCTCCAAAGAGATATTTATAATTTCTTTTAGATTGACATAGCACGGATTTTCTGTAAGAGTGTAGGAAAACGAGGCCCTTTGGCCGCCAGAAAAAAAATGTTGTCTCCGATTTCGAACAAAGTTGGTCAGTATGACCCATTGGGGGACTCTTTAAGATGTATCCACTTGTTTTGGTAAAATTTGCATATTATCGATTTTTGTAATCTAAAACTTCAAATGACCATAAGTCGCTTCATTTTCATCGTACAGCGAGTTTAAACATACCGTTGAATTGGTATTCACGATCCCTACAAATAACTCAATTAGACCCTTGGTCGGAAACGACATCTTCGTGGTAAAAAACTCGAAAAACTTATTTTAGGCCTATAAAAGCTG
>LS519952.1:308063-324040 GCA_900490845.1 Pristionchus japonicus | reverse complement strand
CGAAGATTCCCATTTTAGAATTTCTTAGTTGAAATTCGTCAAAAATGAATTATACACACGTTATCAGCATCGAATTCTACCCCTGGGGCCACACTGGCCTAATTTTAGCGGCCTCGAGGGCCGAGTGGTAGACGAAAAACTGATTTCGACGCGACGCCGTCTGACGTCAACGGAAGCCCAAAATGAAAAATTGAAGTCATCATCGTCTTCAGAACCCTTGAGAACCCCAAAACACACGGTTTCCGAGGATCGGTATTTTTGAGCTGTGCCAGCCGTTGCTCGAGTCTTTCGCGAACGGCCTCATATGTGTGAAGCAGATTCATGAACATCTAATCGCCATACAAAAGATTCCATAAGGCAACACTGCGCAGTATCACACAGCCGGGAAAGTCAACCAGACAGAAAAGGCGATAATTAGAGGATAAAGCGCAACAAACAGCGCGCTGTCGCCCTCTTCCTGCAAAATATTGTTTTATTGCAAAAACAAGCGCAGCTATGATCACCACCAAGTGGACCCTGCTCATCATAGTGAGACGGAAAAGAAGGAGCGATATTTCAGATAGCATTTCAGTTCATCGCTGCCTATGGATTCAACGCAATACGATTTAAAACGCGGTCTCTGTAAGAATGCAGGTGAGGCTGCACAACTCTTCAAAATCACTTTCAGGTACTCATACTTTGCATATGAGACGCCCTAGGGGTGATTTGTACTTTAAAAAAAATTTTCGATTTGGGCATCGAGTGAGGGCTCATTCGAAAGAGCATGAAAAGTTATGTCAGAATCCGAAAGGAAACTTGATTTCATCGCCATAGAGCCCAGAAACATGAAGAAATATGCAAATTTTGGCTCATTTTCATGAATATCGATTTGGCCCACCGCATTCCAATTGCGGCCAGGGGGACCCTTATGTGAAAAATGAGGCTGTGATCAAGTTTGCGTAATTATTTGACAGGAAGGCAAACCATCGCCCAAACAACGTACAAACACTTTAAAATTAACTTTCTGTGAAAAAAGTTCAATTTAGCCCGGAAAAAATTCTTGCAAAAGATTAGTGCTCCAGCCGGGATCGAACCTGAGCCCCGAGTGTACCTCAGTCGGGCGAAGATTACGGTATTTCCGCACCTAATTTTTTGAAATTTGAAAGTCCTATCATATTCTACGATAAAAACTGCACATAATATCAGAAAACTGGGACGTGGCCGCAATTGGAATGCGGTGGGCCAAATCGATATTCATGAAAATGAGCCAAAATTTGCATATTTCTTCATGGTTCTGGGCTCTATGGCGATGAAATCAAGTTTCCTTTCGGATTCTGACATAACTTTTCATGCTCTTTCGAATGAGCCCTCACTCGATGCCCAAATCGAAAAATTTTTTCAAAGATCAAAGATCAACTTTTTTGGTCAAAATTTTTTTTAAAGTACAAATCACCCCTAGGGGATCTCATATGCAAAGTATGAGTACCTGAAAGTGATTTTGAAGAGTTGTGCAGTGATACGGCTCAAGCCGTGCGATCTTACAGAGAACGCGTTTTAACTATGAGGCTTCCACCCATCTACTATCGCGATCAACCGAACTCAGCTCAATATCATCAGGTAGAGAAACGCAACTGCGTAGAGTGAGATAACTAATCCGCAAGCAACGAAGAACGATCGTCATACACTGGGCTCGTCTCTATAAGCGAGAACTGGAAAGCGATACATTGCCGGGACAAAATGACCTTGGAGTGGCAGTTATCAAGAAAAAAAAACCCAGACGATCTCTAGGTTTTTGTTGTGGTGTTTTTACACGTCGCACCTACCTCCGATCGTCCCAAACAGCAATCAAACCATCAAGAGCTACCCACGAAGTGGCACTTCACCGGGGCGCATGAACAATGCTCAAAAAAAGAGAAAAGGGCAATGGAAACTTCACCCTATCTCCCACTATCCTCGTTCTCTTCCACTCCTCCCACCGTCTACAACCCGGCGCATCTAGAGTGTACTCACCAATGGCGCCCTGCTCGCGATCTGCTGCACTATCCGCTTCATCGAGATGCCGGCGCGCTCGAGCAGCGCCTTCTCCGACTCGGGAAGGGAGGAGAACTGGAAAGCAATCGATAAGTAGGGGATACGATAACAAAGAAAATCGATAATCGGGAGATGTTGTGTATCAGTTATAAGCATTTCCGACTCGGACAGGGAGGGTGAAAGGATTGGCGAATTTATTAAATGGACTTCCGATGCATCACTGCGTGGCTGGTCCATTCTCGGATATATAAATCTGCTGAAGCACTGAGCCAGTGACATACAATGATTTTCAGAACTTTCTCGCAAAGGAACTTTCGAAGACAAGCAGATGGGTGTTATTGCCATGTCAAACCAAAACACCTCCAGCTACAATCAGTCCACGATACCCTACCCTACCTCCTTGTAGCACACTTCAATATCGATTTCGAACTCCTACCGCACTCATCTGTTCCCCAATAAAATCAGTCCACGATACCCTACAGTATCCCTCTACCGAACCTCCTTGTAGTACAGGTCCCAATCAATCTCGAACTCCTACCGTACTCATCTGTTCCCATCAAAATCAGTCTACGATGCCCTACCGTAGCTCCACTACCGTACCTCCTTGTAGTACAGGTCCCAATCGATCTCGTTCCCCATCAAAATCAGTCTACAATGCCCTACCGTAACCCCTCCACCGTACCTCCTTGTAGTACAGGTCCCAATCGATCGCGCAGCTCAGGTCGTACGGCGCCACGATGTACAGCAGGTGCAGGTGCGAGGAGAAGTTCACGCCCGAGGCGAGCGTCGAGAGCTGGAAAAATCGATAATTCAGAGGATACGGTAACTGGGTGAATCGATATTTGAGCGGTACGGTACTTGCAAACATTGCTGGACACAATTGTTTTCTCTATTAAGACCACAAGAAGAGAACCTATTGCTTGAACGCATGCTATGTTGCCTTTGAGCAGCTACTGCGACCGCGATGCGTCTGCTATCTCGCAGTCTCATTGCCAAAACGCAGGCAGGACTGACAAACGAGCGGTTAATCGTATCTAGCAGACGAAAGAGGATGCTGATCGCTTGCGGATTCCCTTTCTCACCAACGTCGTCCAATCGCTTTATTTTTAGGCATCTCACATTATTGTGTTTTCCTAGCAGCTCGATCGTTTCTGTCCTATTTATGGCCCAGTTTCGCTTCAATTGAACAACCTCTGCAGTCTCCATTCACAGACCCGCGTTGCTCGAAATAAATCTGTTTGACACCAGAATGAGAAAGATATTGTGGAGAGACGCGCCAAACTTTACAAGGCACGCGGCTGCAGCCTCGACTCACGAGGAGACTTTGCAGGGTTGCTCTAGCTAAGAAACAGGCCTTTTGCATTTTCGACGGACAAAACGACGGAATTACCCATGTCGGCCTTTCTCTAACGCATCACTCCTTCCTACATCCCACAGTCACCAAGACGCATCTATCCACAACTCACAATGTTTCATTGACCTACAAACTTACATAAAGAAAAAGTCAATTACTCACATTCAATCGTTGCGATACCTCTTGCTTATTGATATTTTTAGCAAACTACGAAATCAAGTTATTGCAAGCGTGGCTCGCAGCTCTTGATCACCTACCGATGCCACCCCAACTCTCCAGGTGGACATTGTTACTCAACGTCAAACTAACAAATCTTTCACAATGAAAGCACCGAAATCCGCGGAAGACCAGTGTTGTGAGAGATGGCCGAAACCTATTGCAAAAGTTGCAAGAACTCACCACTCCTACCCATAGCTCACAGGATAGTTCTGATCAACATCGCTCAATAAATGTCGAATTAGGCCCTGCAGGCCACATTCACCACATAGCACAACCTCTCTTCATCTCAAGTTGCAACTCCTTCCTCCCAAATAAAAATAAATAAAAATAAACTACTCACCAGATCCTTCCGCAGCACGCACGAGTCCGCGGGTGCGACACTCGCGCCGAACGCCGCCGCTCCTTCCTCGGTGACGGCCAGCGCCTGCGACTGGAAAGAAGTATTGAGATATTATCCATCGTCTCTCCATTCCATGCACTCTCTCGTCACGCCAAGCGCCTGTAACAGTGATAAAGGTAAGATTAAAGCATCCATTTGATCAGATGCATGCTGCTTGATGATGGTGAGCGTTTTTCGAAAATGCAGCGAACACGCGCGAACTAGTTAGTGGAATGGTATTCTATTGGAAAGCGGAGTTTAATTTTCAAAGGAAACATTGAAAAGAGTTTCTCCGTTTCTCCATTTCACGCACTCTCTCGCTACTCTAATCGGGAAAACGAAGAGTGGCAGAACATTGATCGACCTGATCAACTCTGGTTTCGCTCGCACACCTAGTACGCTGATTAAGACCATCTTTCGATCAAGCTTTCCCGTCGCAACAAAACAAAATCATGGCATTCCCACTGGGTGAATCTGGCGCGCACAACTATCTTATGAGCACAGTTTCTTGGACGAATCTGATAGGATCGCGTTATCCACATCAACAAAAGAATAATTAGCTTAGTCGCATCCTCCTCCGTTTCAAGCAGGCACCAACAAGTCAAACTCACTAAGTACTCTCTAATGAACTAATTATCAAATTAATTAACCAATCACCTCCTCCTCCCTGTCAATCAACCCCTGCTCCATCGCTAATTAACAAACGAACTAATTAATTAATTAAACCAAGAAATAACGAATCACCTCCTCCTCCCTGTCTATCAATCCCTGCTCCGTCAGCGATTCGAGCGTCTCGGCGATCATTCGGGCCATCTGGAATCAGATCAGTTATCGATGAACCCTCTCGTGTTTCCAGGTCCCTGACGGAAGGAAAGTTACGAGTGCGTCACATTCAGGTTGCTACCACTCGACATAGCAGGAGGAGCGGCGCTACTCCAATATTCCTCGAGTGGACACCCAACGATTTCGAATTACCTAGCGATAGGAGATCATTCTGACAATGCACAGCGACCAGCTAGATACGCGCTGCCCACCTTCTCCATAAGCATCGCGGAATGGATAATTCCAATATTCCATACGTGCCCCATTGAAAAACTCGCCACATTCTGTCAACCAGCAGGAACATGTCCCCATTTCACTCACGGCCACCTTTCCCTTATTTTGCTGCCGAGCACTATTGTACCCAGTACCGTACCCCTGTAATCTTACCGTAACTTTTCACCATGCCAATCGATACTATCCTAACCGTAATCCCCCTCCTCTCACCTCCTCCGGTCCCTTCTGTTGCACGAGCAGCGTCGCGCCGAGCACCGCATCCAGCTCGGCTACCGTAGTCGCGACCTGGAAGAGCACATAATGGTTATTGATCGATAACTGAATCCAGTAAGGTATATTTGGCTTTCATTAGGCTACCGTAGTCGCCAACTGAAAGGCGTGCACGATGATGGCCGATCGAGGACTGATCAATATCTTCCAACCGTGATCAATCAATATCTACCGTACCTTGAGCGACAGTAGATCCAGAACGAGCGTGGCGAGCTCCTCGGGCGCCGCGAGCGCGCTCTCGCACCGCATCTCCTCGTGCGCCAGCATCTCACGGAACTGTAAGGTTTTTTTTTAAAAGAAGACCATCCGAAGATCAATCACAATCATAGGTGCCCACGACACGGACAGGGGGGTGCCTCAAATTGAGGCACCCCCCATCAGCCGTATAGGGGGTCATGGCCAAAAACTGTCGGGAACAAACCCGTCGCGTGTAGAGAGCGCTCTGCCTATGAGGGCGCATCTCTCAAACCGCGGAGCGAACGTCTCCTCGAGGTGGTCCTCTTACGGAGGAACCACACTCGAGACGCGACGGGTTGTGATTGAGGGGGGTGCCTCAATTTGAGGCATCCCCCCGACACGGACGCTGGGCATCTATGATCACAATAGTCTCCCTATAGCACAGTGCTGCAGCCGAACACTTGGTTTCTTAATTTCTCTGTTTCGCACCGCATCGACAATATACCACGTATTACTTTTTTTCGTACATTGACGTCAAGGCGTACGCGATTGCTGCACCTTCGGTCTCACTGTGTTACAGCTAATGCGAAACCGAACTGCACCAGGAATGATAGGCAATCAATTTTTTTTGATAGATAATGGTGGGCTTTATTTACAGCAAGATGAGTCCATCCGATCAATTCCAATTCAGCATTTCATATTTACGAAAACTCAGAAACCTCAATAATCCAATTGTATCAACAAGCCAAATATCTTTTGTAAATGGCTAGTTCTTCATACTATTGCTACCGCTCTGTCATTCGCCTACAGTACTCTCATTCTACCGTAAAGCCACCGATTCCCGGTCCTCACCATTCTTTCCTCCGGTCCGGCTCTCACTATGGTCACCGCTTGTCCTCGAAGCCGGCTCTACCGTAACCTGGTCCGGCTCTCGTCTACAGTACTCCCCGTAATTTCCCGGTCCTCACCATTCTCTCCTCCGGCCCGGCTCGCACTATCGTGACAGCACTGTCCGGCTCTCCTTATTTCCCGGCCCTCACCATTCTCTCCTCCGGCCCGGCTCGCACTATCGTCACCGCCTCGCCCTTCTCATCAAATCCCGCCCTGCCCGCCCGCCCGATCATCTGCAGATACTGCGCCTTGCGCAGGCGGTCGCGTCCCACCTGGAATAGGAGAGGGGTACGGTAGGATATCGATTGAGCAACTAGGGAATGCGCATGCGGCTGACCAAAGAGTCACAAAGAAATAATTTTTATCGGCTGGGATATCGAGCGTACTACAATTCGGATTCGTCAGTGTTCAAGTAGTTAGTGCGAAACATCCTTCTGCCAATGTACGGACACATTTTCACATACGCGATCATTGCAATATTTTTTGCATCCAATACAATGCTTCGACTAGTGCTTACGACGGCCGGGCGAAACAGCAATCAACCATGCCTAGTAACCTATCAATCTGAAACTCGTCATCCTATACCGTATTTACCCAATGCCAGGCTAACCAGTCAATAAGTAATCATTGCTACCGTACCACGGGCTGCTTGATGATCACTTGCCTCTACGGACCGTACTCTTTTTCGACCTTTCCAATATTCTACAGTAACTAAAACTATCATATCCACATCATCTAACGTACTCCCTTCTGGAACTACCGTAACCCCATTCTACCGTACTCACCACGGGCTGCTTGATGATCACTCGTCGCGCGGGCAGGTTCACTCCGGCCGCCAGAGTAGACGTCGCGCAGAGGACGCACAGGACGCCGGACTAGAAAATTAGGGATTACTGTACTTCTCATACGTTATCTGAGTGTAAGCAGTTGATAGGGGTACTGTAGTAAATTATCCAGCTTCTTTGAAAAGAAGGGCACATGATTTGACGGAAGCTAACGACAGAAAGAGAAAAATATGGAGTGATTGTTATGAATAAAGAAGCAAAACGTTATTGGTTCGGCGTTACCATTGCCAGTATAGTGCGCTGCCGAAGCTATGCATCGCCACTAAAGGCGGTATTATTATTGGTTTGATGAGCACACGATTACAACATCGATTGCAAGGAGCGCCACGCAGGTTACTAGATCTGACACCGAAACGAACAATCACTGGGTGAGCAAACCATATTCTTATTGACGGTGTCAAGATTCGTGCACATTAGAGAAGTATCACACGAATGGAAGTATGATCTTTTTGTGCACACAACCCGTAGAATTGGTGGTGCTCGTTCTCAATATTTTCATTCAAGTGGTAGAACTTTGATGACTGCCAGATACCTAGTGGAATAAATCAAAATAGCGTACCCCTCTATCAGCTACTGCAATCAAACGATAAACTACCGTATCTTGAAGAGTACTGTAGCTACCGTACCACATAGGCCGCCTAGATGTGCTTCCTCTCATCAATTAGCTTCAGCTACCATGTTCCTTGAGAGATACTGTAACCCAAGCAATCTATAACTACCGTAACGAATCCATATCAACAATAATCAATCGATAAGCTACCGTACCACATACGCCGCCTCGATGTGCTTCCGCTCGTCGTGCGTCAGGCCGGAGTGGTGCCACGCGACGCCCGTCTCGATGCACCGCTCGAGCGACTCCTCGGTCTTGCCTGGAAAGGTTACGGTAATCAGGGATACTGTAGCTACCTATTGAGCACCGTTCGAGGGACCACTTGGCTAGCCAGAGAATACGGTACAGTTACGGTAATTATTGATAAACCCGAATTGTTATTTAATGTATGAAGATATTGAAAATTTTTATAGCAAAGTGATGGAAATTAATTGCTCTCGACATCACTTGCCGCTCTTCACTTAGACATGGAACCCCACTGCGACAGGCAACCAGTCAAATCGGGAGCGCTCAGAATTGCGTCGTCGAAACAGGCTACACAGATACGTGACACTTTCGTCTAGAACTGAACGCCATCGAATAAAGAGCTTCCAGATACCGTAATTCCCACCGCATAATACCGCAACCCACCATCGCCCTCCTCCCTGATCAGTTCGATGAGCGCCTGTCGCTCCGTCTTGCGCACCTCGCGAAGATGCCTGCAATTATCGATTATCGATTACGGTAGTCCTCTACTACAGTGCACTCCGCCAACTGTGCACCTCAACAAGCACTATCACAACGTTCATTTTTAATATAGATGTAGGCGAGTATATTCCAAGAAACAATTGCTCCACGGCTTTCTTTAGGAATTCGTACACCAACTGGGACTCGTGATCTCTGGGATGGACACCTTTCTAATCGAGAATGGACAGAGATAATCATTACAGGGTTCCTCGTGAGCTTTCCAACGATCAGTGGGACTATCAATCACCGGACTCAACTATGCATCAGAACTCGATCAGCATGTCATAGCCGATTGTAAAAGCTCTGCTCTACACAACCAAGAATAATCGATACTACCGTAACCTACCGTACTCCGGCACTCACTTCGGGACCGCCCTCGCGATCATCACCGCCACGTTCTCCGCGTTCTTCTTCGTCGGGCAGAAGATGATGGCGGAGTGGCGCGGGATGACCTGGGAAGGTAATCGATAATACTGTACTCTCTCTTCTCTCTACAGAAATCGATACTACCGTAATCCTTTCCCACAATCGAATGAGGATATTTCCATTTGTGGCCTTTGTTAATTAATTGCGTCAATCTTTTTTGGATCTCCGAATTATTTGGAACAAACAGCCCCTTTGCCCTCTCTCAAGGTGTCAACATCTACCGACTCGAGAAGCACACGATTGCAGACTAACAACTGTTTTTAACTTTTTGCGCGCGCGGGGGCACGGACAAAGAGGCAGCAGACCTTGTTTACGCTTTCGTGTGCTTGTTTTTGACTCCTCCTTTTTACGCCACTTTCCTCTTCAGTTATATGGCTTGTTTCTTTCGTAATATCTGGATTTCGCAGTTATTCACGCGATTACATAATCTCTTAAACCCGGCGCGTCTAGCGCGCAATCTAATCACTAGTCCACCGTTTGCAGGCATGGCCCATCTGCTGAAGACTCCCAAGCGGGTGCGACACGAGGATGTGTACACTGTCGATCGAGTGTGGGAGCGCAAGGTACTGCTTTCAAATTTTAAAAAAACCCAAAATAATGTACCTTAGTTCCAAGAATAGAGATGAGAATGAACGTTCAGACTTTAATGACTTACCAATCAAGCACACTTCCCCACACAAAATGTATCGCAATCTCTCAAACTCGTGAGAGCTTTCACTGATTATCATGCACAATTGCACAGAGGATTTACAGCAAAATGGGTTCGCGGAATGCTTACAAGTTAGAATAGAGAGCATGAGTGTTCATGACGCAATCTCAGCATACAATCACTTCCAGTTCGAGCTCGACGGCTCTGCTCGCTTCCTCACTTCCTGGGTGGGATTCAAGGAGAAAACCTGGGAGCCCCTCAGCTCCTTCCCCCAACGTGCACTCCTCCTGGTCAAGGAACTCGAGGCGATTCTCGACCACCCCGACCAGAACCCGAAGCCCGAGTGGCTGCTCCAATTCGAGGTACTCCGTTTAGCAATAATAATAATAACAATAACAACCATAACAATTATATTTTGAGGATCAGAAGAAGCGAGGCATCGATGTACTCAAGCACACTCCCGGTTACAACAAGAAAGTTATTGTATCCAAGCCCTCATCCTCCGCTACTCTGCCGCAGAAACAATCGGTGCGGGAGAAGGAGGCGAAGAATCAGAACGGCGGCACCATGATCTCCAATCCGGATGTTGTCTCGACTTTCATCTCTTCGCTGACAATGAATGGAAGCGCCAATTCTTCATCTGAAGCACCCTCTACACTCAATGAAGGCGTCAATCCTGTATCTGGCGTGACCGAGGAGCTCCCAGACCCTGCCCATTGACACCTCTCATGTCGAATCAGCGTTGCAAGGAGTGCGCTATCATCTCGCTTTATACATCTGCAATCCAACTCTATCCAATCACAATATCACAGTTTCGAGGATAAAATGTTTAATTTGCGCACGAGACGTTCAGTCCTATTGAAATAATGAATACTTTCCTGTTATTTGCACCCACTGCAACCCCAATTTTCCAACTCTTACATGGACTCCGATTACATCACAGATCTGCACAGAGTACGAATTGATTGAATTTTCCTATCTCTTACTTCGCCGGATGCATCGAAAAACACGGTGATGGGACGGTTAGGAACTCGCGTTTAGGAACCCTCGAAAAAAATTTAGTCACTATGTTAGGAATACGTTTTAGAACATTTGCAAACTTTTTTGGTATGAGGTTCCTGAACGCGAGTTCCTAAACGTCCCATCACCGAAAAACACAAATGCATTCACGTTCTATCCAACCACTGCAACCCCAATCTCCAGCTCGCAGCTATGTGCAAAGTTTCATAATTTTCAATGAGAATCCTACCATTGAAGCACCACCTTTCCGTTTGTAATAGCACGGCGTTCTTGGCAAGATGCCAAGCTAAAATTCACGGAGACCAGCGGACGATACACCGCACATTAGATTTTATTTTTGAAAAGTTCTTAACTGTCCCGAATCGCAACCACAGTGATGCTCGAATTGTATCCTACGCCTGCAGCCCGAACCTACCATTTCGAACAGAATGAAAGTACAACACATCAACTCATTTTTTCGACTCTCAACTTTGTCAAGCAATTTCAAATTATGATTTCTAGAACAAGAAAGTGGAGTTCTATTGCTCCGCTTTCATTGTACGAATTGCATAACACGACTGCAACTTGAACACTCTTCCCACACCCAAATCCCCTTCCTCTCACTTTCCCATGCTCTCTCACTCTGGCTGACCGGCGAGAGAGCATTGCGAAATGAGAGACCGTAAAGTTTTTGGACAGCGCTGCCCCCTTCTCCCTTCTCACCTGCTGCAGCAGCTGGCAGATGCCGTCGGGGTCGCGCGAGGCGAGCGCCTGAATCAGGCGAGAGGTTACGGTAGGAATACAACAGAAATAGTGATAAGGATGCGGCGCGTTGAAAGTATCCGTCAGACCATTTTTGAAGTTTGTTTGAGACATATTGACCGGAAGCAAAATAGAAACTTGATGTACCTTCCTCATAGCAACAATGCACCACATGCATTACAGAAAACTACCTCACTCAAGGCAGAAAGTCAGCCATAACGCTCCCCATCTACCGTATACTCACATTGGGCGGCAGGTCCGCGTAGTGCTTGAGCTCCTTCGTCCGCTTGTCGACCTGCAGAAGAAACTGTTCTCTCCATCTCCAGCACTCTCTCGCTTACCGATGAGAGAGCACGTAAAATCGAGAGAGGTTAGCTATTCAAGCAGTGATCTGTCTCTCCATCTCCCACGCTCTCTTGCCAACCGACGAGAGAGTGCACCAATTGGAGAGAGTCCTCACCTGCAGTAGCCGCTGCCCGATTTTGATGATCTCGACGAGCTCGACCTTTAATTAGGGTAATTAGTTATTAAATTACCAATAATTGTTTATTCGTCAAAGAACCTAGAAGCGATCGACGCTCAACCATTTTTCAAGAACATGAAGTCTACCCGTTGCACCAAAAAGGCTGGTTACTGACAATACAGACCGCACAATTTCAATGCCCGTAAATTTGCGGCGTTCGAACAATGAGTCGAGATTTTTTTTTCTCAGTTACCGCATGCCATCAATCCACCGATCAACATTGACTACCGTATACTATTTTCGATCTACCGTATCCTCCACCGTACCGGCCGGAACTCCGTCGAGTAGACGAAGGCGCGCATGAACGCCGCCAGCTCGCCCATGTTCGTCAGTGTGGCCGAGATGCCGACGACCTGGCCGCGACCTGAAAATCAGGGAAGATTACTGTAGGGAAGGTACCTATCGATTTTGACAGCAGGATCATCACAGCTAAAAGTAAATAAGTATGAATTTGAACGATATTCATGGTTATGAGATGGAAGCAACCCGGAGAGACGAAAACTACTACGTTTTTGTAGTTCAGAGATATCTCTATGCCAATATATTCTAGAATCCCAACGCGAATATGAAAGAACAAAGCAGCCTGAAATACACAGGCAACGCGAAACACAGGCCACTAGATTTCACGAGGATCACGGATGTTTCGAAGTTGTTGTACAACAAAAGATTTTACGAGAAGTAATAACCATAGGAATATTGATCTAGAGGCAGACAGGAGAATGTTAGCGAAAAAATAGACCCAGCACACGTTTCACCTGACTATGCAGCGCGAAAAGAGCATGCAGCTGATTGTGAATTTGTGTTATGACGGGCCGAATACTTCATACTAGCTACTCCTTATTCCTGAAGTCTTTCAAAGCGGGCGGCATGAATCTCTTTTTGGCAGCTTCTTCACCATTTTGCAGAAACATTTGCAATCCTCTGCGTCGTAGCGCGTATCCTACCGTGCCTCTACCTTACCGTAACCCTAATACCGTGCACACCCTTGTGCAGGTTCTTACCCAGCATGCTTTAGATTCCTTTTAATGTGTTGTGACCTACTGTAATCGTACTGTACTACAGTAAACCAACAAAAATGATACCGTAATCCCATGATCTACCGAACTCACCCTTGTGCAGGTACTTGGTCAGCATGCTCTCGATGCGCGCGCCTCGCGCCCCGTCGCCGATCATGTGCAGCTGGAATAATCGATTATTGAGGAAGTCAATCGATAACCCTCACACTACCGTATCCCTTTTTTCCTACCGTGCACTGATTATCGATCGATCAGGGAATGCCGTATACCTCATACACTACCACTAGTCAATCGATAAATATTTATTATCATCATACTACCGTACTCCTCACAATCTGTTACCTTACCCCCACCGTACCTCATCGACTACCACCAGGCCAAGGTCGTCCAGGCGGTCGCTCTCGATCAGCGAATTGATCAGCATGTTCGCCTCAAAATAAAAAAAATAATACTACAATCATTTCAATCTTGGGAATACCGAGCCGGCATGTCCACAGATTCTTCAGGATTTCTTTTCTTTCCAGTTTCAAGAACCATGAATCAAAGAAAAAGAAACCCTTTTCATATTCATGTACCTTACGCATGCGAAAATTAGCAGGCAGTTATCTAGGAAAATTCGTTTAAATAATTAGACCCATAACACAAATTACTAAACCAACCTTCTCGATGGTGGCCACGTAGATGGAGCGACGCGTGGAGCCGCGTTTGATAGGAGGCAGGCGTCCTGACAATGAACAGAATGTAGACTTATCGACATGGAGGACATGATAGAACTTGTCAGTTTCACGCACATCTCAAGAAGCGATCCCAATTTTCACCTCGATCGGACCAATTTCTCAAGCGCAACAAAACAACAACAAACAACAAAGAGACCCACATTCAGTCTCGAGCCCAGTGTAAAATAAATATTTCACCTACCCACCGAATGCTGAAGCATTCTGAATGAACATACACGTCCGTAATAGGTTTCACGAATACTTCAGATGATGTGTGAAACTCCTCCAACCGATAACTGTATGCAGTTCGATCCCACAAACAAAAGACAACACCACATCCCTCTTCCAATCCATACACCACACCTACCGTATGAAACCAATCAATCAATCAATCAATCAATCAATCAATACCGTACCCAACCAATCCATATCCTACCGTACCTTTACTCGCCGCGTACTCCTCGATGTGGATGCCGAAGGCTGTCTCGAACGCCGCCAGCGAGGTCATCTGGAATCAATCAATGAAATAATAAGATACGGTGAGTGAGAAAATCAATAGTCTGTCAGGGGTCACGTATGGGAACAATCGACTAATGTGCAAATGTAGCATTACCAATCCCACTGTAACTACCTACCACTTTTTCGCTTCGCTAATGATAGATATCAAGCGATTTTCGAAATGGAGCAATAAGACTGCATCTTCTCTTGCAAATACAACAACTAATAATTCAAATCAGGGGATTGAATTTTTTTTTTGATAACCTTCTCCTGCACAATTGCCACGTACGGGAGGACGAGCAGCGAGTTGCGCTTGTGCACCATCGCCTCCCTGGAATTACGGTAGGTTACGGTAGATACGTGAATGATATTGGAAAAGGTACGGTAGTATTGATTGAGAATGCTCAATACACCAATGCCCTGCACAAAAGTCACTGTGAAAAAAAGTCTCAAGCGCGATGCAAAGTTTCTCATCAAAGTCGTGTTGCGTGTTTGAGATATTGCAATCAACTGGCTCGGTGTTCAATGACATTTCCGTCGGAATCCCTCTGCATAATTCCTACCGTACCACCTCTGCATCAGCAACTGCACTCCCGTTGGGAGGCAACCAATTAAGCAGCCGATAACCCTACAATTTCCAACTACAGAATCCCCACCGTACCTCAGCATGAGCACCTCCGCGACCAGCGTCTTTCCGGCTCCCGTCGGCAGGCAAACTATCACATTGTGTCCTTTCCTCACTCGCGTGTCGGACAGACACTCCTTCTGCCAGTCTGTAATTGGTTCATTAATTAGTAAACAGTGATTAGTACAAAAAGTCGAAATGTATTCAAACCAAAAAAAGAACGAAAAAAATGTGAAATTAGGACTTCTGAAGACCTTGTCAACATCAAAAATATTTGTAGGCACAATCAACAACCGAGCGAAGATCGACTAGGTCATGCTGATTACAAATACAAGGGAATGATGGAGCCAGAATTCACTGTTATCAAACTTGAGCGACAATCCATTGTGCGAGCCACTTCTCTATACAGTCTGATTCGCAATCGACCCATCCTTGTTAGTACCTTCGCATCTGAGGGCATTGAGAGTCTTGTAATTGACCCCATCCTTGTTAGTACTTGACCCCATCCTTGTTAGTATTGACCCCATCCTTGTTAGTACCTTCGCATCTGAGGGCATTGAGAGTCTTGTAATTGATATCCACCCTTCCTCTCTAAGTAGCTCCCTCTCCATACGCTCCATTCGCATTTGCATAATTTACCGAGCCCCCTCTTGCGCATCTTCATCTCTCGACTCTTTTCTTTCTCACACTGAACCCCTCATTTCTGACTTCCCCTTTGTAATATGTGGTGATCTAAACTTCCCGAGCATCGATTGGCCTAGTCTCACAACTCCCTCTCAAAACAATTTTCTATCGTTTGTCTGTGATCACCAAATGACGCAGTATGTTAATTTCAAAACCCGTGGAGATAATATTCTAGATCTCGTCCTATGCAATAACAACATTGTGTATAATGTGACTCCCTCCCTTCCATTCGCTGATCATACCAGTATCAGTTTTTCGCTCAATGCCCCGCCCCCATCTCCACGTGCTTTTGAACCTACCAGACTGTATCATACTGCTGATTGGGACTCGATTAACTATCATATCTCTTCTCATGACTGGACACTTGCTCTTTCTTTCCTTGATGCTGACAGTGCTTTCAGTTACTTTTGTGATTTCGCAAACTCACTCCTTGAATCCTTTGTGCCCAAGTCCACACGCTCTCCCTTTTCGCACTATCCCAAACACTTACGCATACTACATGGAAAATCTCAAATAGCCACTTCACTAGCTCCTAACAGTGT
>LS519952.1:292053-304941 GCA_900490845.1 Pristionchus japonicus | reverse complement strand
TGTACAGAATTTCACCCCTTGCTCGTAATCTTCGGAGATCCCACTCGTTGCGCATAGCACTACCATTCGCTCTTCCCAAGTCTCACTCAACTTTTGTAACTAGGACTATTGACAGATGGAACGTGCTATCGCCTGAAATCGTTACGAGCTCACCTCATTATTTTCGATCTCATCTCCTCTCTATTCCTTCTATCTCTTTTTCTCCTGATTCCCTTCTGCGTCTATAAATATTTCTACCAAACTGCTGCTCCCCCCGAAGCCCCACCCCCCAACCCGATTCGCCACAAATGACGACGGACCTCCACCACCATATATCGAAGATCTCCGCACTGCCCAGTCTCATTCTCCCTGGTGGATAAAATAATTGTAATTGTAATTGTAAAAATCGACTTTTGACTACCAAATCACTCGCACCTCGATTGAAGCAAGGGTGATTTCCCTACGAAGAGAAAAAATCAATAACTTACCGTACAACTGCGTGATTCCTCTCCGGTTCTTGTAGATCTGCTGCGCCTCGATCGATAATCCGCAGAAATCGAAGTCATCGATCGATCCCTGCGACGAGATGCCTGCAGATACGGTATTCGAAGGGGAAACGTTGTTTCCCACTTTAAACAATCTGTAACCATAATAGATTTCTATTCGAGAGGTCCGCAGAAAAAAATGTGCCAAAACAGAACGTGTTTCACAATACACTCAAATGTCCAGTAAATATTCACGTTCGATGCGACATAGTTCTGCCCTTCCAATACGCACTTTCATCGGCTAGACACCATACTGATTACGGTATCACCAGACTACAGATGACTAGGTTACCTGAGTCACTATCGTTTTCTCCCACTCCCACTCCGAGCGGAGGCAGAGGCGCCGGCGCGATGTAGGACTTGCGCGTGCGAGGCGTCGTTGCGGCCTGGAATAATCGATCATTCTACAGTAATTTGATCTCAAAAACGATAGTTAATCAATATAGATAAATGCTGCTAATGAGAGAGATGCTTTCGAAATATCGAAATATTAATTGAAATCACGAGCTTCGTTTTTGTGTTTCATCAGTCTCATTAAGCTCGATCAAACCGAGATGTTCAATCATGATTCGTGGAACATGTGCAAACAACAACATCAAACAAATCACAATCTGGAGATATGCATCTATATGGAATCAGAACATTCAGAAAATGAATAGCCACTACTCGTCTAATTTTTAGCGAAAGGAGATTGCGGGTTTCAACCGCGCATCACACTATTCAAAATTATGAAATCGCTGTTTGCCTAGCTCAGGAGCTAGGAAAATCAATAGCATTGACTTACCGTAGTCTGCCTGATTCTCAGGGGCGAGCTGCTCGGGGTGGGCAGCGGGGCCGGTCCTCCCCCTCCGGTCTCCGCCCTCAGTGGAGTGATCGCCGTGGTCGAGCGACGCTTTTGGCCGGGTAGGTGAGTTTGGGCTGGAAATAGTTACGGTAGGATTACGGTATCCGTAGATCACGATAATGCTTGATGGTCTTCCACAGGAAGCTTTCTACGTAACCGCGAACGATTGAGGCCTAACAAAAGCCTGGTAGGTTAAAATGCATTTTTAACTGAAGAAGAAGTTGAAAAATACGAACCGAGTTGATTGCCGAGACTGTTGACGCTAGGTTTGCGAGCGAATGGCGATTTATAGGGCTTGTACACTCCGCCTGAAGTGAGTAGATTTAAATTATGAGAGTAAATAGAACTCAAACATCATCTCAAAATGATGATAGTTAATCTAAATATTATTAATTAGTTTACAAACGAACTTGAGCGTGTCACTTAAGCTAAACCTCTAAAAAACGCGTATTTCGAACAAGAACCTGACAAACCTGCAGTCAAACAGGTAGGCAACTTTCGAAAATCCATAATTAGTAGAAAAGGACTGACTCGAATGGGACTGCAGGCGCGGCGATCGACGAGGCGTCGTGAGGTCGCTCTCCAGCAGTTCGGACGCTTCTTGAAACGAGGCCGAGTGATCGACAGCCGGCCGTAGGGCTGCCGACCGACGTGGCGGAGTCATCTAAGTCGTAAACTAATAAAACGTAATTAAAATTCAAAGAAATACGGTCGAAAACCAAGAAACTACGCTTAGAATTCAAAGCGAAATTCGTCCCGGCCAATTCTTGTCGCAGTGGTACAGTAAACAGTCCGAAAATTTCAGGTACTATCATGAACTGGTTGCAATTATTTTTTATTTTTTATTTAATGTTTTTTGATTACTGAAAGAATGGCGTCGAAATAGATAATCGCTGAGATTCCTGACTCTCTAACGTTCACAATAGCACAATGATAGTGGGATGAACAGTTGGCACCGCCTTGAGATTACATGTCTAGACACGTTGAGCGTACGCTCTCTGTGTTCTTCCACTTTTCTGCATGCGATCGGGGTCATTATTCACTGCATTCCTCATTTCGAAAATAATGCATCACTTTATCACAATTCGAACTTAAAGTCACAGTTATTCGTCATCAGGTGCGTTGCAATGATAACTTCTATTGGTTATTCTGAGTATAAATACGACGAACGATACATCTTCTAGCGTGTCAGCGACACTCGCTTCATTTCCGGTCTGGCTTTGGTCCTGAAATATGGGATTTGACTCAAATCATTTGAGCGAGTATTGAGTTAGAAACTTTAACTCACTCGACAAACTTTTTGCATCGTTAAATTTTCTGTCCAGTCGAAGTATCGAGTTTATGTAGAAAACTGAAAGCGTCATTGAAGATTGAAGCGCCACGACAAAAGAATAGTTCATAATGAAGGATGATATCGCACAAAATAGAAAAGAAAGGAGATTGAGACTCCTGCTCATGGCAGTATTAGCCTTACTGAGCCAGAGATGGGACCTGGGTAGAGTAACCGAGTAATGTTTGCTTTTCTTCCTTCCTTCCTACCCTTCTATATAATTCATCAACGCCTACTTTCCACCCCGCAACCTTTCCCTCATTCAAGACAAGCAGAGTGGGATACGTTTTTTTACCCGGCTTTCTCATTCCACGGCTGGAGCTCACTCTGAACGGTCGCGTCTGGGCAAAAAACAGAGGAGATCCGGTGATCTTGTATAAGAGTTGCTCAGACTTAACGATCGTGGATACTGTTTTATTTCTTTTATCTTCATCACAATACGAACTATCCTTAAGCACACAAACACAGCATGCAGCATGCAGAATTAGCTACATCACTAGCAACTTGGCAGCGACTCTAAAAGTCCTCTCTAGCAGGAGACAGATGAGATCTTCTTCCACCTGCCTGTCTCACCGCTCTGTGCGAAGCGCACCTGAGATGCGAGATCCACAAGAGATATAATTATCAATGAAGACGCAACACTTGGCGTGCTTCACTCACCGACTCCTACTCTTCATCCAAGCGTTCACACGAGTATATTCTAGGAACGAAACGTTAGGAGATAGCAGCGAAAGTCATCATATACTTTGATGCTGTAATGTTAGGGTGAAAATGTTTACCCAAAAAATCTAGGTTCACCTACTCTCCGATCAATTATACTTTCCTTTTCGCCATTTTTGAAGACATCAAACGCGTTCAGTTGAGTTTGTGTAGGAAACTGAAAGCAAAAAGACATTTGGTCCGATCGTGCATGAAACGAAAATGCATAAGGGGAGATTGAGGAGTGAGAAGGGACAAAACATCCCTGTCAAAGACTCTGCGTGGAGGCGTGACTGGGCTACTTGAGGACTCGGATAAAGTAACCCCGCAATATTTGCTCTCCTCACCTGCTTCAGCAACTCATCAGCTTACCTCACCTCTCGCTTCATCTGGCAAGTAAACAAATGAGGCCCTTTGAGAGGGCCTATCCTCACCCTCATTGCCGTTCAATGTGAATAATTACTGCCAAATCATCATTGCTATCTACTAATCAACAACGCACTATGAATCGTGCAGTTCAATTGTGTTTGACTTTCCACTACGCCTGTATAATTCCCTCCTCCACTTTCTCGAAAGAATGAAGACAGAAAAAGTGTGCATTTATTCAATTTTTATCGAACTCGATATTTTTGGATAGATATGGTTCATTCGAATAATGCAGCGCCTCTTCTTTCCGCTGTGAACACAAAAGACATCGCAGAAACATAGTTATCTCTTCTTCCTTTGGATTATTTCTTGTTCGTTGTTCTGATTGTCAGCGAAGTGCCTGAATTGAGATTTTCGCAAATAACGCCAAATAGGAAAACAATTTTATGCGGTTCAGCTTTTGCCGTCCATTGTCGTTTTCGGAATGAAATATAGACATTTTACAGAAAGATTTACATTGGTTTCTTCAGTAGAAGTGCGGCTCTAAATAGACAATTATTTTATTGTTAGTTGCACGGATCTGTATGGTGAATTCTCCTTGTGGAGTAGCCGAGATCATGTAGAGATCGGAAAAGGAGTTAGAGGTTCATGTGATTCAGAGAGGATCAATGGTGCAAAATAGCGAACAGTTCGAATCAAATAGAATGTAATTTGAAGGAGAGAAAGGGATGCAATGAATGATAGACTCGAGGAAGAGAGTCTCACAACGAGTAGAAAGAGAGTAATGTTTGCCTTTCTGCCTGCTAGCACCACCTTCAGGCCTCCTACGCAAATTTTTTCCCCGAAAGACTGCCGAAATACCCGTTGCTGTACATTACTCGTTCTCGCTTCAGTCATAACGCGATTTGAGAATGGACTTCACCAACTAACAGTGTTCTGGATAAAAATTAGCCAGGAGATTGTAAATATATATTTATTCATTCCGAAAATACACACAACTACCAATTGACTCTGCGTCTTGATTCATTCTTCATCGAATCGTGCCAGGAATCACGAGTGGAATTTGCGTATCGAGTGAAGTTCAGATGGCTTTCCATTACTTCAGGGGTCGGCAGAAACTGAGCTTTCGTGGTCGATCGATCGAATGGAAGCGGGGAAACACGATGAACGTTTGCAGTGCGTTGTCGGATCAGTCTGCAAGTATATCTAACATATCTAAGATCATCGAACGTTTGCTTATTGATGTCATCAAATGGCAGCTATCGCCGTTGTTGGTGAGCTCATTTGTAAGAATAGTAAGGATAGAGCGACAGGTCACACCTGTCTCTGAATTATTCTCTTCTACTTTTGATGCGAAAGCGTCAGTGCGCCTCAAGTTGAGTTTGTGTAGAAAACTGAATTAGAGAAGCAATTGTTGTGCTGTCACAAAAATAGAGATGCACGGATGATCAAAAGAGGAATCTATAGTAATAGCAAATTCATGCGAGTCCTCATAATTTTATCTAATGGTCTTGTAAATGGATAGAGACCTTCACATGAGGACCACTAGCACAAGACAAGTGACTAACAGCGCAATGTTTGCCTTTCTACCTGCCTCAATAATTCATTGACTTACCACGCCTCTCACTCAAATGCGTCTCATGTTACTTACCCTTTATCAACGGAGAGTGAGTGGTTTCATGGGGATTGCCGATAGCAAAGTACTCTCAAAATGCGAAAACGTCAGGAAGAAACAACACTATTTCCTCCAACACTCCATTCCCGTGCGAGAACATTGAATCTTTTCGAATTCATAGCACGTGAATTGAACAAGACACGAAGAGGTAAATCCAATCTTTATCAATTTCGTACAGAAATACGTCGAGAAACTGCGCGGTATCTCCATGTTGTAATCGGTGCTGATTGTCGAGTGCTGCAGAGATTAGTGGTTGTGTTCATCCTGAAAGATGTTGCTGATACCGAGATTACTGCCAGCACGTCACCTGATTTAGAGTTATTTCTAAGGAATCAGAAGAGGAGGAGTTCCTTCCGCCACCGTGATTGAAAAAAAATGAAGAAAAGTCACACCTCAACATCTCCTGGAACTCCGACCTTCGAGAAAAGCCGACCTTGTTGCATTGGAAAGGGTTCGATGCGAAGACTTCGCATAACAACACTAGTGCATCAGTTCGTTGAACTTTCTGCTTACTTCGAGGAAAGGCCGAGATCGTGTAGAGATCTGAAATTTATCAATGGTAACCTACAATCAGAAGGATCATGCATGCGTAAGAGTGAACGGTCAACGTGGTTTTTATCAGGAGAAAGTCAAGCGAAAAGAAAACGAGGGAAGCAAGTGAAAAAATAGGCGACGCGAGTCACCAGGCAATGTATGCCTTCCTGCCTCAATATTTCTCCTACTAGCCTCGCCTCCTTCCAGGCTTTCCGATCAAATTGGTCTCACGTTACTCTCTTTCGATAGAAGCATTCGTATCTATCATGAGGACCTTCATTGTTCGAAACCGATTGATGTGTTTTGGAAGACCACATGAGATTGAAATTTATCTTTATCCATTTCGAGAATGCACACAACTACCCATTGACACCAATATTCTGGTTCTTCTTTGAATCGGGGAATAAATATCGAGGAGCATCTCCGGATCGAGTGTAGTTGAGACGGCCTTCCGACACTTTTGTGGCTGCCACAATCAGTACTATTGTGAATGATCCGGCGAGTAGGAGTGGGAAAGAACTGTGTAGTTTTGTAGTGCGTTGTTGCAGCAGTCTGCAAGTATCTATCTACGGTCATCGTACTTCTGCTTCTTGATGCCATCGAATGGCAGCAATCGCGGATGTTGGTGAGCTCATTTGTAAGGAAAGTAAATGTAGCGAGAGGTCTCACCTTTCTCTGAAATATTCTCTTCTACTTCTGATACGGAAGTTTCAATGCGCCTCAAGTTGAGTTTGTGTAGAAAACTGAATTAGAGAAGCAATTTTTGTGCTGTCACAAAAATAGAGATGCGCGGATGATCAAATGAGGAATCTATAGCGACAGTAATAGCAAATTCATGCGAGTCCTCATAATTTTATCTAATGGTCTTGTAAATGGATAGAGACCTTCACATGAGGACCACTTGCACAAGAGAAGTGACTAGCAGCGCAATGTTTGCCTTTCTACCTGCCTCAATAATTCATTGACTTACCACGCCTCTCACTCAAATGCGTCTCGTGTTACCCTTCATCAGCGGAGGGCTTGTCGATGGGAAAGTACTCTCAAATGCGAAAACGTCGAATGAAAGGAAGAAACAACACTATTTCACTCCATTCCCGTGAGAGAACATTGAATCGTTTCGAATTTAAAGCTCCTGAAATAAACACAGCATGAAGAGGAGAATGTAATTTCAATCTTTATTAATTTCGATCTAGAAAACAGCGAGAAACAGAACGGAATCTCCATGTTGTAATCGGTGCTGATTGTCGAGTGCTGCAGAGATTAGTGGTTGTGTTCATCCTGAAAGATGTTGCTGATGCCGAGATTACTGCCAGCACGTCACCTGATTTAGAGTTATTTCTAAGGAATCAGAAGAGGAGGAGTTCCTTCCGCCACCGTGATTGCAAAAAAAATGAAGAAAAGTCACACCTCAACATCTCCTGGAACTCCGACCTTCGAGAAAAGCCGACCTTGTTGCATTGGAAAGGGTTCGATGCGAAGACTTCGCATAACAACACTAGTGCATCAGTTCGTTGAACTTTCTGCTTACTTCGAGGAAAGGCCGAGATCGTGTAGAGATCGGAAATGAATTGGAGATGTTTGATAATCAAAAGGATATTCGATGTGAGGTAGCGAACGGTCGAAGTTTTATGAAGCCTAAGCGTAACGAAAAACGAAGGAAATAATGAAGTCGACGATGGAAGTCTCACATCCAGCGGGATAGAGGAAGGAGGAAGGAGGCGAGGCTGTGTTGGAGAATTATTGAGGCAGGAAGGAAGGCAAACATTATCCGGTGACTCTATCCCGCTGGATGTGAGACTTCCATCGTCGACTTCATTATTTCCTTCGTTTTTCGTTACGCTTAGGTCAATCTTTGATGAAAGATAAAGATGTATCAATGCAACAGTCGTGACGTAGCAATATTGATGAGAAGTATCGGTCGGAGAAAGAGTGTTTCGAAGATCTGAACATGATGAGATGAATGAAAACAGGCGAAGGAAGTGACTGTGATCTTCGAGAAAGAACTCCGAAGACTGACAAGAAAATGGTTTCTACTCCCTCCCATTCCCATACAGTACTAAATTCAAGCCATGCCTCCAGTGTACAACAACGTCATTTCAGCATTATTATATAATTTATGCGTGTCCCCGAGAGGCCCATTCAAGGGTTGTACTCGATGGGGAGGTTCTTTCTGCGGACCATGCCGTCTCCCTGGAACCACTCGCGGCGGAACTGCTTGGCGGCTCCGTCGGGGGTGTTGGTCCACTCGATCGTCACACGGTCGTTGTTGGTGTCCTGAAGAGATTGGAGTACTGTAGGATCAACGAGGTTTACGGTAGGTATAAGGAAGCTAGACTACAGTAAGCAAAAGCTGGTCAGGAGATCGATACCGTACCTCCTGACCGTAGGCGAAGGCATCGCAGGACACTGCGATGAGAGCGTTCTCCTTAGGGTCGAGCACTCCGGCGGCGGGGTCCACTCCAAGTCTCTTCATGTTGGTGGTCTTGAATGCCCATCCGATACGACGAGCAGAGGAGTTGGTCACCTGAGATGGGAAGGGTTACTGTAGGAAGGATATCGGAGAGATACGGTAGGATCCAAAGGAGTATCGGAGATGGGTAACGGTACCTTGATGTGGTAGGTGTGCTTGTCATCGTAGGGGGCGTTGAAGACGATCTTGGTGCCGGGCTGGGTGGCGATGTCTCCGGGAGGAACGGACTGAGCCATGTCGACGACTTGGTGTGAGGAGAAGACCGCGTGGGTGGACTTTTATAGGGTGGAAAGGGGACGACGAGAGGGAAATGAGCCACTCTGCATGGCGACAAGCAGGGAAATGAATGGGATTATTGAGTGAGTGTGGGTGAGTTGAAGGGCAATGAAGAATTTAAATGAAGATTATGGATTTGTAAATTTTTCTCAAAATATCTGAGCTCCGGGAAGGAATGCAACATACACAACATTGTTTTCTCCTGAAAATATTGATAATATTTGACATGCTGATTTTTCTAGGTGAGTATTTGATAAAAAATAAAAATTAATTCATAAAAAGTTACTTCACAATCCTCAATTTATCGTGAAGCTACAGTACTCGCTACGCTGTTTAGCGAACATCCCGTGACAACCCCGAGGGTCGGAATAAGATAATGACGCAATTTTTGTGTAGCGCTAATTCACCTGTTTGTTGATCCTGATAATTTCTCAATCTTACCCATTTAGCATCAAAACTGTTGCCCGAAGCGAATAGAAATGCCGCCCAAGAAGAATAAGGGAGGAAAGGGGAAGAGCGACGACTGGTTTGTACTTTCATTCACTTTTTGCTCCTTGTTTGGATTGTTCTTCGCTTAAAATCATCTTTGTTTCGCCGAAATCGATCACCAGAAGGTCATATTTTGTTTACTTTATCGATTCTCCTCAGGGATGACGATGCCGCTGAGCAGAAGCTAGCCAAGCTCACTGTCAAGGATGGGAGCGACAAGGTTTGTGCTTTTTCTTTACTTTTTTTTGTCTCAATGACCAATAGCCACGTGGAAAGTCTCGATAACTAATCTAGAATCGTTAACCAGTTAAGTAAACCGTCAGTGCTTCACGAACTAAGGCCACATTGAGCTCGAAGTTACGATTTAGGCTTGAACAACCTTTTCCCTATTCAGGAAGCTGAGAGTGAGGAGGAAGTGGCGCCTCAGCCCAAGGCCAAGAAGGCGAAGGCCAAGAACCGCATGGCTGCATTCCAAATGATGGTCAGCTCATGTTTTTCATATATCGATCAATCTTGGTATAGCCTGGAAGTGAAATTCGTTCGTATTATGCGTTGTCCTTTGCAACTGTTTCGATAGCCGAGAATTATGAGCTTATGTGTTTTCTTTTGAACGGGCTGTATCTTTAATAAGCAAAACGAGTGATTGTATATTTCCGCTTCACAGTAAAATTGAGACGAAAACCTCACTGTCAGCAGTATTTGGGCTAATATTCCAGTCACTGTTGTTGTCAGCTGTTACCTGGGTGACGAAATGTGCCCATACAAGCTGCGGGGTCACGCAGGCCTGACCTGACATTGAGTGACGAAATTGTACTGTTGGGTGTTCATAGACCTGACATGACTCCAAAAAAGGTCTGTGAAGAATCATGAAGAAATGTTGTTTTTTGGGTGAAGCGTGAAACGCAACCAAATTCCAAATTTAGAACGACTCCGAGCCCGAGCCCGAGTCACCGAAGCAGTCGGACGATGAGGCTGAGGAACAGGTAAGGACGTCTCTCGATTTCACATACTATCTCGCCTCCCTGACTGCCTAATTGAGGCTAGAGTGTAGCCTCGAGTTAGTTGGAGTCAAGAGAGCGATCTTTTTCTCGAATTTCTTGAGGAAATCTAGATGTTGTTTCGAGTTGTTTTTGGTAGCACTCATCTTGACTAGAGTGAAGTTTCCAACTTCAAGAGCGAATTTCGATACTAGAGTGTAGTTTCGAGTTGGTTGGACAGGTGTTAGTAACTATTTCGAATTGCAGGAGGAAGAGGTCAAGGAGAAGACGCCAGCTCCGAAGGCAGAGAAGAAGGAAAAGAAGGAGAAGAACAAGAAGAAGGATAAGAAGAAGGTTGGTTGAATTCAGACAATATAAATTCGCGCGTTAAGCTCATGCCAACGAAAATCTCATTTATGATTTATGTTAATTTGTTTATCACTAAGCCAACTTGAGTTCAATAACTTCCGGACCAGGTTCGGTGGATATAATGAGAGGCAGAAACCAGAATGTTTCTGCAGAATGTTAATGTCAGAGTTTGGGAATCAGGCTCGTGAGTTTTTATTTTGTTGCATACACACACGCCGCATTGTGATTGATTCGAGTATGCCGTTTGTAAGGACTAGCTGAAACCCAAATAGTGCATCTAAACTACGTTTGTCCTTGGTCTAATTTGATTGGGCTCTTCTCATTGGCGCATAACGTCACTTCCTCCTAGTGCGGGGAGTGCTTGAAAGCTCACACAGACACACACACACACCATTAGATTAATTAATTAAGACATTAATTAATTAATTAATAAAATTCCAGGACAAGAAGGAGGAAGATGACGACATCGACGCGCTCCTCGCTGACTTCGACAAGAAGGAGGAGAAGGTGGGGATTGTTGTTTTGGTTGTTGTTATTGTTGTTGTTGTTATTATGATCATTAGGTTTGTTTTTCGATAAGATTGAAGATGAGGTGATTTGTTTTTGCTATGTTGCCCATGATTTTGGTGGGAGCTTTGGGGAAGTGAAATTGTATTTGGACGAATCTCTCGGTTTTGTAGTGCCAGTGAAACATGGACATTTCTCGAAAGTCAGTGTTTTGCGTTTATTCAAAACCAATTGTACAAGAAACCAACATCTCATGATTCTCTCTTTTTCGAAAGCCTTTTCAAGCAGGAAATTGTTTATTTTTAAACGAAAATAAACGTATTAATGTTGACAGGAATGCTCTCGCTCTTTCATTATCCATCTTAACCCAAATCTCGCAGGTCGGCAAGAAGGGCAAGAAGAAGGAGAAGCAGGCTGCGGCTGCAGCCGAGGGAGACGACGAGGCTGCAGCACCTGCAGCAGCAGAGGAGGCCTCCCCCGCCCCGGCCGATGCTGCACCACCGGCTGCAGGTTGGTATTTGGGAACTAGGTCGGATAAGAACCGACTGGATGAGAACCTAATGAGGGCGAGAAACAGTTATCTAATAGAGAGAATATGCAAATGGTTCTCATCCAGTCGGTTCTGATGAGACCTAGTGCCCGTATTTGTGATGCAAGATTGAAATTTCTCAACATTGTGAGTGACGATTTCGACCTTTTTCGATGAAAATGACAGGTTGTGCAACATTTCAAAAAGTTGTGCTACGATCGTGAACAAAGCGATTGTGAAATGGAGCTGATTCACGATCAGTTGTTGAGTAGGGGGTTATCCATTAGGAGCATGTGGTACATTGTGACAAGACCTGCGTCCCTGGTCTTGTAGAGGCAGTGAAACATGCACGTCATTGGGTCGAACAACCCGATGAATAAATATCTAGTCGGATCTTGATCAACATGCTGTGCAACATTGCAACACAAAGTGCAACAATTATTATTAATTAATTAAATCAATATATAATTAGCTAATTAGCACTAATTGCTGCCCCCTACTCCCCTATGACAGTTTGAATATGATTAGCTATTGAGCAGTTAATTAATCTAATTAACTAATTAGTAATCGCTGATTGCAGACGCGCCCGAGGCGGACGCCGAGAAGGCCGACGACGACGACGGCAAGAAGAAGAGAAAGAAGAAGAAGAAGGTGAGGGGGAGGGAAGAGGTCTTGTAGGTGATGTGAAACTTGAATAGATAGGTTGACATAGGTGTCCACGACACGGACAGGGAGGGGGGGGGGTGGCGCGTTCGAGAAGCAATGGATTGTGATTGAGGGGGTGGGTTGTTCTCGGAATCGTCGACATCAAGTAGACATCAGGGACTTTGTACAAGGATGATTTTGTTGGTTGGTGTTTTGGTCAGTTGGTCAGTACTGAGAATAGGAGGGAAGTCGGGATTTTGCAGAACTCGTGAAACATGCTGATCACAGTGCAATTTTTTTTTGTTTGGGCATACCCTACACTATTCTGCTGGTGGCTACAGATCCTCAAGATAATATTGTTGGATTTCGGGAACTAGCGAAGTTGTAGAACCTATGAAACATTGCATCCATTAATCATTTCTTATGAGAAACAGCTTTTGGCATAAATTCTTTTATAAAGTCCATAATGGAGTGGCCCACAAGGGATTTGTCTATTGGAAGACCACCTTCGGTTCCTAAAATGAAGTTAATCTATTAATTATTTTAACTAATCAATACATTCCAGGCCGGCAAGGGTGAAGACGAGGCCGAGGCCGAGGAGAAGAAGGATGAGGACAAGGAGGAGAAGGAGGACGATGAGCCGGAGAAGGTAGG
>LS519952.1:277053-287510 GCA_900490845.1 Pristionchus japonicus | reverse complement strand
CAATTTGAGGCGCCCTGTGCGGACGCACGGGTACCCGCCGCGTCCCTCCCTTCAAGAGTCGATGCACTCGAGACGCGACGGGTATGGCCCCCGATTTTGGGACCATGACCCCCTATTCATGGGGTGCGCAGTGACGGGCATGTTTTCATGCCCGTCACTGCGCAAAAAGGTCACTCGCCGCCAGCCCTGGACAGGTATGGTACGAATCTCGAATTCGAAACGGAGATTGATCGAAATGTTTGCAGAATCGCCCGCCGACTCGAAGCCGGCGACGCCCCCGCCCGTCGAGCAGCCCGCAGCTGCAGCTGCTGCAGCACCTGCAGCCGAGCCGGCTGCAGAGGAAGCAGCGGTGAGCTAACAACAGTATTGGCGTTACTGTCTTACAGTGGTTGTTCGAAAAAAGGCTCCAATTAATCATTGAACCAATCTCTTACCCTGTAGTCTAGTTGACACATTGCTGCGCGAATTTCGCTGGAAGTTGGAATTTGCTGCAAGAGTTCCAGAAGGTGGAAGTCGATAAGGAGACGAATTTTTTTTTGATTAATTTGCTTTTCAACAGCTGATGCACACCCTATTGGCATGAAGATGCCTGCCTTAGTCTTGTAGACGCGCAGTTGCGCTAATGTGGATGGTAGGTGAAATTGGGCGAATTGTTTTTGTTTTCAGGATGCCGATTCCGCATTGCATTGTCACTGCTCGGTGTCACTGATCAGTAGTAGGTACACTGACGCACGAGAGTCATTACTATCTAAGTAATATTAATTATTTAATTTATCTAATTAGTCACAATTAACTAATTACCAGGCCTGGGACGAGGAGCCGGTGGACGACTGGGAGATGGCGGACGAGATTCCCGTGCCCGTGCCTGCAGGTGAGCAGTCGAGACTAGAGTCTAGTCCCATGCACTCTAGGAGCGCCGGGTTTGAGATTGAGTAGAGACTCATCACTGGTTTGCAGCAGCCGCAGCCCCGGCTGTAGAAGAGAAGAAACCTGCAGCAGCGGCCAAGGCAGCTGCAGCGCCAGTCAAGCAGAAGAGCACCGAGAGCAAGGAGGTGAGAGGTTTGATCTTTGATCTCTCGACCTCGTTTGATCTTTGGTCTTTGATCTCTGATCTCTGCAGGAGTCCGAGTCTTCCTCGGAGGAAGAGTCCTCGTCCGACGACTCGAGCTCGGACGACGATGAGGAGACGAGCGAGGAGAGCAGCAGTGATGAGGACGAGAAGAAGGGCAAGGGCAAGGTAAGAGGGGAGGGTGCAACTCGAAACTAGAGTCTAGTCTCGATTGGTAGGCTTTGATTGGGCTAGGTTATTCTTGGGCATTTTTTGGCCATTGCGTGAGACTCGTATTGAGTAGCTGGTTAAATTTTGAGTGAAATAGCGAGGGTGAAACGCACTATTTGCAGGAGACGAAGGAGCAGATCTTCGAGCGCGTCAAGCTGCGACTCAAGGTGAGTAGAGGGAATTGTTGGAGAATCTCTCACTATTGCGTGATGTCTCATTTGTTAGATAGCGAAAGATCACGTAGAGCAGAACTACATGTACGGGTATTTGGTGAATCTAGGTTGTGTTACGAATCCATGTAGTTTGGTTGGCCTGCTAATCTAATGGTTGCCGGATCGGAAAGTTAAAAATCTATGTCTTGAACTTTGTGAATCGCGGCTGTGCGATGCATCCAAACGCCTGAACTGTTCTGTGAAGGCGATCATATCTTGATGTTTGCGTTGAACAAAAAAAGGACCACCTGTTGAATACGAGTAGCATCGGGGCTACAAACAGTTGACCTACTTCATTATTGCAATAGGCGCTGGTTTACTGCCGCAATAAAATTGTTTGAATGCATTTTTCTGATGCTTTCATTATTGGTATTGTTCACTTGTTGTTATTGCTGTTACTTATTCTTTCCATTCCAGAAGCGCCGCGAGCTCGCCCAGTCCAAGCGGTCGACGAACAACCTGCGCGCGCCAGTTATCTGCGTGCTGGGACACGTCGACACGGGCAAGACCAAGATGCTGGATACGGTAGGTATCGATTTTTGGCGGATACGGAATCGATTATTGGGAACTGTTAGGGTAGTACGGTAGGTAGGAGTGAACATACGCTAGGCGTTTCAATTAGTGAACTCGGACACGTCGATACGGGCAAGACCAAGATGCTGGATACGGTACGTATCGATTAGGGGATTACGGTAAAAACTGGTTATCGATTTTTCCCGGGGTGTTTTCGGCGCTTGTTGGTCGACTTTCAGATGTTTTATTTTTTTGCCAAGGGTGAGGTTTACCAATCCCAGCTAGCGCTCACGACACGCCTAATATGGAGTGTGAAACCTAGATCGGACTTTGGATAATTCTGCCTTTTTGCAGATTCGCCGCACGAACGTGCAGGATGGCGAGGCGGGAGGAATCACGCAACAGATCGGAGCTACCCAGGTGTGATCTTTGATCTTTGTAGTCTGTAGTCTGACCTTTGTGGTCTGTGGTTTGATCTTTGATCTTTAATCGCTAATAATTGATTGATTAAAGGTGCCCGGCGACGCGATCAAGGAGCGCTGCAAGATGGTCCGAGACGTGAGTTTGTTCACTCTAGTTTAATCTTTGTTCTTTGATCAGTTGACTGACGCAAGTGGTGTGTGAGCGCAATTGCTAGATAAGTAATCAGTAGTAGTTGTTGCTTGCAACTGAGTTGTTCCGTTGCCTTCTTCCAACTTTTGACACCCTAGTAATCTTTGGGTTTCGCGAAGAATTCATATTTTGAAGCGATAGGTGAAGCGATAGGTGCATATATGCGAATATCGGTCACTATTGAGTTTCGTTATTCTCTGATTAGCATTCGTGCGCCGCTCGTACAGTAAACGTCCGGTTCTTATGGGTCTAATAAGAAATCAGCTAAACAGAACCATTTCAAGAGGGCCTATTGAACTCGATGCGTGATCAGGGATTGTTCTGATTGATCTTTGATCTTTGAATTCTCATGATCTTTGATCTCTCTTGATCTTTGAACTCTTCCAGTTCGACCCCGAGGCGATGAAGATTCCCGGCTTCCTCATCATCGACACGCCCGGCCACGAGTCCTTCTCGTCAGTTTTATTTTAATTATTTTTATTTTTATTAAGTTTAATTTACAAAATATCGCTGGGTGAATTGATTTGGTTAACTTTTTGCCACGACCTCGATTCCTTCTCGTCAGTGATTGTTGTTATTTGTGTATTCAAATATTTGCGGACCTGGCTGGATTCACGTTGCACCTCTAGCTCATTAGCTTTGCAGTCGCGTTGAGGTTGATACCTCGACCGGAGTCTTTTAAAAACAAATATCGTTCACTTTAAAATTGAAATTGGCTGTGAGTAGGTTCTCGTTTCTGCGAGATTTCAGAGGATGGATATGCCCATGTTGAGTGATGACTTTCTCTTGTGAAACTTTTCAGACAACGCCAAGAACGTAGAGCAGTGCTTGATTTAGCAATGAACGAGTGAAACGCAATTAATGTTTTTTTGGAAACCTCCACCCCTGCGCAACCCTACGCTTTGTACTATCGCCCTGTGCTCAAGTGCAATATTATGCTAATGGGGCTTATGAGGGAAAAGGGTAGCCTCTGGCTCTTGTGAATCATACTGCCTTACAGAACCCTTTTCACTTACCGTAGCCTCATGGACACTAATCAATACCCTCATCTTACAGTAACCTGCGCAACCGCGGCTCCTCGCTGTGCGACTACGCCATCCTCGTCGTCGATATCATGCACGGTCTCGAACCGCAGACGATCGAGTGAGTTATCGATTGGGAGGGTTACAGTAGCGAGAATGTACGGTAGTGTCAGTTCGCGATAGGTAGAAGTTATTGACTTTATAGTTTGATCCTTGATCCTTGATCTCTGCAGGTCGCTCAAGCTGCTGCTCAAGCGCGCGACGCCCTTCGTCATCGCACTGAACAAGGTACGATAGAGATTACGGTAGCTTGAAAGATAACAGTTTGATAGTCTCAGTAATTTCTGCGAGAAGTTATGCGATTTGAGATTGAGAGAATGTTTGGAATGTTTAACGCTTGCTACTTCGCAGCTGCGCAATACCGATTTGTTACCTTGAAAATTTCTCGATCGCTTCCGCTTCGGATAATGATGATGAAAATACAAGATATTTGTTGCCCATTGGGCTGGCTACTGTAGGCTCATTTTTCGATTATCAGATCGGCTCTCAATTATCGATTCGTTACCTGCAATTGTCAGATCGATCGCCTGTACGGGTATGAGTCGAACCCGCGCAAGGACGTGTACGTGCACCTCAAGTCGCAGCCTACGAACGCGCAGCTCGAGTTCAAGGAGCGATACGAGATGATTGTGGGCCAGTTCGCCGAGCAGGTACGGTAGCTTCAAGATACGGTAGTGCCAGTTATCGATTGACTGTGGGCGGATGGCAGAATGTTTTTATTTGGTTTCGTAAAACTGCAAACGTTGCGAAAATCAAGGGCGCTAGCAGTTCAAGCTAAATAACAGAGGGGTGAAACGCAAATTACCTTTAACATTTTCTCGAATTTGCTTGCTTTTATCAGACGCGGGCGTTGGTCGCAGCAATTCCCTGCAGTTCCTAGGGCGATATTGTGGTTGTGAAACATAAATGATTCCTTTCGAAACTTCGAAACTTTCCTGTTTTTTCGGCCACACTGCACCGCTCCAACCACATCTAAGCTGTAGGAATGAGAAGGGTAGGGAGGGCATACTCTGTAAGAATAGGTGGGGCCAAAAAAACAGGAAAGTGCAGAAACTTCTCCTCTTTCCAGGGCGTGAACGTTGTCCTGTCGAACAAGAACCGCAACGAGGACGAGTACATCTCGATGGTGCCGACGTCGGCGTTCATGGGCGACGGCATTGGTGAGTGCATCCTAAACGCGCCGGGTTTGAGAGGGGGGGGGGCGGCATTAGTGCGCTGATCTTTGGTTGTTGTAGTCTGTCGTTTGACCTCTCAGGTGAGCTGACGTAGTCGAGAAATGGCAGGTATACTTTAAAATTAGAATATTTTTTTTTTTCTTGCTGTCTTCAGACGGATTGTAGTCCGTGAACTCTGACGCATTAATGGCATGAAGTGAAGCGGGGAACGAGCAGGGTGTGTCGATGTCTTATTCGATCCAACCTGGGCATGGTTTGGGGATTATTTGGGGACTCCAAACTGTGATCTCATCAAGATGTTTTATTGTTTTGCACAATCGTCCATTAATATTTAATAACATCTAATTAAATTAATCAATAAGTAAATCGCAGGCAACATCATGGCGCACATCGCGCAGACGACGCAGACGCGGTTCGCCGAGAAGCTGGCCTTCTGCGAGGAGCTGGACGCGACCGTGATGGAGGTAAGCAACTCGAGACTAGAGTCTAGTCTCGATAGTGTGCGCTAGGAGCGCCGGGTTAGAGGCGGTAGGGCCTTCTGCGAGGAGCTGGACGCGACCGTGATGGAGGTGAGAGAGTGTGCGTGCTAGGTGGGCCGGGTTTGGGAGACAGCGGGGGAAGAGTTCCCTGCGTTCATTAACAGATCACTGTTTTGATGTAATTTTTGATTACTTTTGAAAAGCGATCCTCATTGAGATTGTGCTTCCCACAGGTTCAGGGCGGTTATGGGAACTGTGAAACATTAACATTTTGAGTAGTTTCTGGAACGAACAACCTCCTACCTTTCGAGCTTCGCTTTTCCAATATTGTTTGTTTCAGGTGAAGGCGATCGCCGGTCTGGGTACGACGATCGACGTGATCCTCGTGAATGGTGAGTGGGAGAGGGTTAAGGGGCAACTCGAGACTAGAGTCTAGTCTCGATAGGTTGTGCTAGGAGCGCCGGGTTAGAGGGCACGACGATCGACGTGAACCTCGTGAATGGTGAGTTGGGCGGGTAAGGGAGAAGTGAAACACAGAAGAACGGGGTCGATTGGACCTGAATGTTTTGCCATAACTGCAATTCCTTTGTTAGTAATCGTAGTACTAGGACAAATGCGATTCGGCGCGACGAGAGACGTGAATGGTAAGTGGGAAATGAGAAGGGATTTAGGTTTCAGGGTCAGCGTAAGTGGGTTGGCGCAGGCCTACCACCGATAGGATGTGCGTTTACATCGGAATAAAAATATGTAATTCTCATGACCCGAGAATGGGAAATTGAGTTGATGCCATTTAAGCGGAACCTGGGCGATGCAAGCCTGGAAAGTTTCAGCTTTAGAATTCTTATTAGTATCCTCGCTGTTTAGCTGATTCCGTTGAGCTGTAGGTTCAAAATAGAAATAATTGATGGAATGTTGGCGAATGTGCTTCAGCATCTCGTTATAGTGTTGGGATTCTTCAGCTCTCCAATCTCGTCATCATTCTGGAATCAAGAAAAAATAATTACTGGTAATTACCGCTACTTATTGGCAGGCACGCTCAACGTGGGCGACATCATCACGCTGACCGGCTCGGACGGCGCCATCACGACGCCCATCCGAGAGCTGCTCATGCCGCAGCCGCTGAAGGAGATGCGCGTCAAGGTGAGGGTTTTAGCACACGTGGGCAGGGGTTGCTGTCTATACTTGGAATCGGGTGGGTTGTGGTCATATTGAGCGAAAGCGAGTGGGTTTCTGCCACAATTCAAGTCAATAATCAGCAAAATCGGGCGGGATGTCCCCAAGATCGGGAGGGCTAGCAGCAAGGATGCCCACGTATGGGTTTCAGCCACTTTTGCGGGTTCTGGTCGACCCTTGACCTCTCCGAATGAATTGCTAGGCGAAACATGAGAATCGTAGCGGATAGTACTCTAGGAAAAGTACGGCCAGAAACCGAAGAATTTCCGATGTTTTATTGTTGTTTTGAGATTTTGATGAATAGAGGAAGCTGTGCTTCACTAGGTATTCGTAGAGACGTCAATGAAATGGTAGGCAATGGATCCTTGACATAACGGGAAAAAAACAATTTGACGGAACACTGTGATAGAGAGATGCAGGCTGCATGTCCTGCTGCATGTCGTGGATAAGTCTGTGGTGGGAATGAACGAATGATGCGAGATGGATAGTATGAAAACAATCAGTCACATCAGTGACCGGTGTTGTGCTGCAGAAATAGGGTCAGTGGTTAGTGCAAAATTGCCCCCTCGAGACGATTTCCAATCAATAATCTACAGTAACCCCTTTGCAGAACGAGTACGAGCACTTCAAGCAGATCAAGGGCGCGCAGGGCGTGAAGGTGCTCGCGAAGGGACTGGAGAAGGTACGGTAGTTGATGGATTATTGATTTTGCAATTCGATCCGATTATCATTTGACCTAATTTTGACAGCACTTGATAGAAGTGTGCACCGCGAAGTAACTGCAATCGAGTTTGTGATTGATCTCAATTATTTTGCGGGCATCTGAATTTTAGACGATAAGTTTATTTTGACCAATCACTTTCTATTCTCCCTCAGGCGCTCGCCGGCCTGCCTATGTACGTGGCGCACAAGGAGGACGAGGTGGACATCCTCAGGTATTGAATGTTTTAAAATAATTAAGTTTGTAAATTCAAATAAAGAAGAAGCAACATTTCCCTGGCGATAGTTCAAAAGTACCATGTTCTCTCGTGTTCCATCCGGATTACTTGATAACTAGCTGACAGGATGCGACAGTATAACGCCGAGCTTGATTCGAAAAATATTATTTGCACTTTTATCAAAGTTCTTCTGCGAATCGATTATTTATTGTCGACTGTTGAAGCCAATTCAAAATTTCGAATGGCAATTTCTGTCCATCAATCGATAATCGATCGATCTCTTCCAGGGAAGAGGCGGAGGCGTCATTGCGCAAGGCGCTCGTGTCGATCAAGAAGAAGCCCGAGGGCGTGTACGTGCAGGTACGGTGGGGTTACGGTTTCCCCAGCTTATCGATTGAGATACCATTAAGAAGAGTATACGGTAGGTTACGGTAGAATAATATCGATCGACTGGCAGGCCTCGACGCTCGGCTCGCTGGAGGCGCTGCTCGAGTTCCTCAAGTCGCAGAAGATCCCGGTGAGCTTGCCAGCTTTGTGCTTCGAAGGTTGTATTTATCCGTATGCCAATCATGAGATTCGATGTGAGCATCTTTTTCAGCCCTAAAAATACATCACCTTTTCCCCCTGTCTGAATTCCCGTTTGTCGTATCTCACTTGAGTGCGCGTTGATCGCTCGCAGCAGTGATAAGGAACGCTCTATGATAACAATTTTAGCATCCTCTAGTGATTCATCAGCAGAAATTTTGGTTATTTTTTTTAAAGCTATGTGTTTCACTGGTCTCACTTCTGTACGCGTTATTCTTGCACGACAGTGCTGACGCCGTTGCATTGGATCCGTTGTTTGTAGACCGTTGCCGTTGCTCTTCAAGCCTCTCTTGATCCATCAACAGTCAAGCTCGCTGGGATAATTGACTGGGTGACTGCGCGTTTCGAGCGGAGCATATGAGAGTCAATTATTCACTTGCAGCGATGATGATGACGTTGCTGTAAAATAATGTCAATACCCTCCAGTCATCTGGCATTAGTACTGCTCGAGTAGGGCTGGGTGACTTCGCGTTGCGGGTAGGCAACTTGAGAGCGAGCTGATCCCATTGAGTAGTGCCATGACCTATCGGAAGGCAAAAAAACAGCGATTTTCTCATAGCGATTTTTCATAAATTATTTGTAAAGTAAACTGCCCGTTTCGAGAGGATCACTTAAGGACGAGGTAGCTCAAAGCAGTAGTATGTGGTGACTGTGAATCGCAAAAATTCTAAAAAAAAATAATGATCTTTGGTTCCTCGTCTCTCCCTGCTTACATACGAGGGTATGATCTCTTTAAACAATGGGCTCTCTGCATGGAAAAAATCAATAATCCTCTTCCATTACAGTACTCGAAAGTGAACATTTGCTCTGTAGTCAATCAATACAGTCAATAAGTAAATCAATTCACCCTTCTATACTATTCACTAACTCAAGATGTCCGACTCCAGACAATAATTGGGAGATAATCTCCCCCCGAGACTATCTCTCTCGTGAGAGACAAGATGTCCGACTCCAGACATTAATGGGGGGGAGACAATCTCGAGGGGAGATGGGAGGAGGCTGGAAAAGAGCGGCAATAGAGATTGCTCCAGGTGGGAGTCGAACCAGCGACCTTTCGATCGAGAGTCCGAGGCGTTAGCCACTTGACCAAGGGAGCAGTTAGGGGCAAGCGGCGAGAGGCGCCTTAAGAGAAGCGAGAGGCGCATTGCGCGCGTCAACCGGATGATTGACGCGCCTCGTTGTTGCGCGCTATTTGTGCGTGGTCACAGTGATTCAATCACAAGAATTTTTGGCCTTGTTAATCCTTCCTTACTTAAGTTCACCGCGTTTCGTTTGCACATTGCATCATTTAAAACTCACTTGCGTATATTTTCAACTGGTTCAAAGTGGGGAAGTCGTGAGAGGATACTGTAACAAGGGTCGTTGGGCTCTTATCGTTATACAGAGGGGAAGCGATCAATTGGTGTAAGTAGATATTCAGCTGCGTATGTTTTCAACTGGTTCAAAGTGGGGAAGTCGTGAGAGGTTACAGTAACAAGGGTCGTTGGGCTCTTATCGGAATAGAGAGGAGAAGCGATCAATCGCTGTGAGGAGATGTTCAGCTGCGTTTGTTTTCAACTGGTTCAAAGTGGGGAAGTCGTGAGAGGTTACAGTAACAAGGGTCGTTGGGCTCTTATCGGAATAGAGAGGAGAAGCGATCAATCGTTGTGAGGAGATGTTCAGCTGTGTTTGTTTTCAACTGGTTCAAAGTGGGGAAGTCGTGAGAGGTTACTGTAACAAGGGTCGTTGGGCTCTTATCGTTATACAGAGGGGAAGCGATCAATCGTTGTGAGGAGATGTTCAGCTGCGTTGATTTTCAACTGATTCAAGGGGGAAGTCGTGAGAGGTTACTGTGACAAAGTTCGTTGGGTTCAACTCGGAATACAGAGTGAAAGCGATCAATTGGTGTACGGAGGTATTTAGCTACATATATTTTCAACTAATTCAAGGGGGAAGTCGTGAGAGGTTACTGTGACAAGGTTCGTTGGGTTCAACTCGGAATACAGAAGGAGAGCGATCAATTGGTGTAGGGAGGTATTTAGCTACGTATATTTTCAACTGATTCAAGGGGGAAGTCGTGAGAGGTTACTGTGACAAGATTCGTTGGGTTCAACTCGGAATACAGCGGGGAAGCGATCAATTGGTGTAAGTAGATATTCAGCTGCGTATGTTTTCAACTGGTTCAAAGTGGGGAAGTCGTGAGAGGTTACTGTAACAAGGGTCGTTGGGCTCTTATCGGAATAGAGAGGAGAAGCGATCAATCGCTGTGAGGAGATGTTCAGCTGCGTTGATTTTCAACTGATTCAAAGTGGGGAAGTCGTGAGAGGTTACTGTGACAAGGTTCGTTGGGTTCAACTCGGAATACAGCGGGGAAGCGATCAATTGGTGTAAGTAGATATTCAGCTGCGTATGTTTTCAACTGGTTCAAAG
>LS519952.1:251492-276100 GCA_900490845.1 Pristionchus japonicus | reverse complement strand
ATTTTCAACTAATTCAAGGGGGAAGTCGTGAGAGGTTACTGTGACAAGGTTCGTTGGGTTCAACTCGGAATACAGAAGGAGAGCGATCAATTGGTGTAGGGAGGTATTTAGCTACATATATTTTCAACTAATTAAAGGGGGAAGTCGTGAGAGGTTACTGTGACAAGGTTCGTTGGGTTCAACTCGGAATACAGCGGGGAAGCGATAAATTGTGAGGAGATATCCTTCTGCGTAGATTATCGACTGATTCAAGGGGGGGGGGAGTTGTCAAACATTATAGTGAAAGGGTGTGTTGAGGGCTTTGAGAGCCTGTAATGCATCGAAAAAAGCGATCGATTGAGATATGAAACTCAGTTGGGAAATACAATATAAGGAGGGGTGAATTCGTTGGTTCGTTCACATGAACTACTTTCACACCTTAAAGCGCTTTAATTTTACGTTACAGTTGAAGGAACTTCAATTGTACGAAACTCTCTCAATTTCACACGCTCTTTCGCTGTTTTTTCCTGACCTTAGTAAGGTTACAGTTGAAGGTTCTTCAATTATAAGAAAATCGACAAAGAACTTCATGGGAACGAACCAACGAATTCACCCCTCCTTATATACTTGGTTGTAACAGAAGCTGTACGGGAGTATTATGAAAGGGTGCGTTGGGAACATTGAGAGCCTGTAATGCATCGAAAAAGGCGATCGATTGAGGTATGGAACTCAGTTGGGAAATACAATAGACTTGGTTGTAATAAAAGCTGTTCGGGAGTACTGTGAAAGGGTGCGTTGGGAATATTGAGAGCCTGTAATACATCGGAAAAGGCGATCGATTGAGATATGAAACTCAGTTGGGAAATACAATAGACTTGGGTGTAACAGAAGCTGTACGGGAGTACTATGAAAGGGTGCGTTGGGAACATTGAGAGCCTGTAATGCATCGAAAAAGGCGATCGATTGAGAGATGAAACTCAGTTGGGAAATACAATAGACTTGGTTGTAGCAGAAGTTGTAAGGGAGGACAAAGAAAGGGTGTTGGGGACTTTGAGATTGATTTTGGAAAAGCAGTTGTTTCTAACAGAAGTTGAGCGGTATTACTGGGAAATGGATTCGTTGGTAAATCCCTGGAAAACACTAACAATTCCTCGGAAGGCGGGAAAAGATCGCTCGATTGCGATAAGATACTCGTTCGGGACAAGTATTTGGTTCTAACAGAAGTTGAGAGGTATTACAGGGAATTGGATTCGTTGGTGAATCTCTGGAAAACACTGACAATTCCTCGGAAGGCGGGAAAACATCGCTCGATTGCGATCAGATACTCATTCGGGACAAGTATTTGGTTCTAACAGAAGTTGAGAGGTATTACTGGGAAATGGATTCGTTGGTGAATCTCTGGAAAACACTAACAATTCCTCGGAAGGCGGGAAAAGATCGTTCGATTGCGATCAGATACTCATTCGGGACAAGTATTTGGTTCTAACAGAAGTTGAGAGGTATTACTGGGAAATGGATTCGTTGGTGAATCTCTGGAAAACACTAACAATTCCTCGGAAGGCGGGAAAAGATAACAGAAGTTGTGAGGGAGGACAAAGAAAGGGTGTTGGGGACTTTGAGATTGATTTTGGAAAAGCAGTTGTTTCTAACAGAAGTTGAGCGGTATTACTGGGAAATGGATTCGTTGGTAAATCTCTGGAAAACACTAACAATTCCTCGGGGCGGGAAAAGATCGCTCGATTGCGATAAGATACTCATTCGGGACAAGTATTTGGTTCTAACAGAAGTTGAGAGGTATTACTGGGAAATGGATTCGTTGGTGAATCTCTGGAAAACACTAACAATTCCTCGGAAGGCGGGAAAAGATCGTTCGATTGCGATAAGATACTCATTCGGGACAAGTATTTGAGCGCAACAGCATTAATTAACTGAATTACTAAATAAATTTATAACATTTGCCGGACCCGGGGTGTGTGCACCCGGGGCGGACCCGGGGTGTGTGTGGTGTGTGTGTGTGTGGTGCGTGCTTGTGCGAGGGCCTAAAATTCAAAGGACACTATCAGAAACGGTCGGAAATGCAGGAGCTACTTGAGCGCTTCATTATAATGTAATATTACAAAACGAAAATTTTGAAACGTGTGCTTGTTTTAAACATTGATCGATAAGGTTTACGCTTTTCTTTTTTAATGGATAACTGCGCAGCTTTCCTAACCAAAAACACCTGGTTCATAAACTAGTCGATTACAGTACTCGAACGTGAACATCGGGCCGGTGCACAAGCGCGACGTGCAGAAGGCAGCAGTGATGATGGAGCACAATCCGGAGTGAGTGATTACGGTAGAAGAAGTACGGTAGTGGAAATCGAGAATTGGTTTTTATTCGATTGTTCTACTCATTTGGTCACAGAATTGTTTGATGCAGTAGCCCTACCTTTCATGTAACGTGTGAAATCGTACAAGTTCTGGTTAGGTAACTTGTTCGTACACCAAAACGTCTTGATGAGGAAGTTGCTTTGCTAGGTTGCCTGTGTCGCTAGATACTGTCTACCTACCGTATCCCTAATCAATTATCGATTGCCTCTACAGATTCGCGTGCATCCTCGCGTTCGACGTGCGCGTCGAGAAGGACGCGCAGCAGTTCGCCGACCACGAGGGAGTCAAGATCTTCCAGGTGAGAGAGGGAGAGGGGGTTACGGTAGGTTATCGATTTATTCTGAGGAATATTGATTTTGTGGATACCGTAGTGCGTGTAGTGTGCTTACTGATTTTATTGGAGAACCATCGAGGAAATTAAGAAATTTCTCTTTTCACTTTGCCGATTGTAGTTGCGTAGGTTAGGTAAGTGCAGTCGTATGGACGATCGGTAGTCGACTAGCTGCATGTGGAGTAAAATAATTAATATAATAATCACATGCGTTCAGAGCTGCGCTATTTAGCTGATCGCAGCGGCAAAGGTTGTGGACAACTACCGCTTGATTAGGCGATTGATTGGGGTTGCGCGAGTTAGATATCTTTTGCGATTTGTGAATTCAAACAGTGACATGTTGTATCATGCTTGAATGAGAAACTTAAAAATTGATTGCCACTCTGACCCACCGTTTCCCTACCCTTAAACATTAAAATAATTAATAATCGATAACCGTATCCAGGCGGACATCATCTACCACCTCGGGAGCAACTTTTTCAAGTGTTGCTAGGGTGTTAGATTTGGGTTGCGTGAATTAGATCACTGGAGAAAGGGATGTATACAATAGTGCAGTGTCCTTATTTTGCTGAAAGCCCAATCAAAAAGTGATCTTCTGATCAATCAATAATCGATAACCGTATCCAGGCCGACATCATCTACCACCTCGAGGACAACTTCCTCAAGTACCGCGAGGAGCTGCGGCTGAAGGCGCGCGCTGAGAACGAGCACCGCGCCATCTTCCCCTGCAAGGTACGGTAGAGGTTTGACTATTTGAATTTCGCGCCTTTTTTGACGGAAATAGCTCCCCTGTCGAAAAAGCGACAGGGATTGTGAAAATGTGGAAAATGCAATTTGGCATGTTATTTTCGTGCAACGTTGATGGGATATGACGGAGTGTTTGAAAATTCCAGCAGTGAGATTTCAGAGATGATTTCGAAAAAAATAAATTTAGTTGGAATAGGAGCAATATTTGTTTCCTGATGTTGCGAGCACACGGTATATCGCCTCGGCGATCCAACGAACCACTATCTGCTATTTCTGAAACACGTTTGATCCCTGAACCAAAAGTTGGAATGTTTCTGCATGATTGTTGATTGCTGCGGTGTAACTGGCGGGAAACCTAAACCAAAAAATAGAAGCTGGAATTTCTCACAGGGCTTCTAATTCGCGAGCTGCAACTGGCGGGAGATTCAAACTTGAATAATCCAATGAATTCTTTGCAGCTCCGCGTCCTGCCGCAGCACGTGTTCAACGCGCGCAACCCGATCGTGTGCGGCGTGGCGATCGAACAGGGCCAGCTCAAGAAGGGCACGCCCATCTGCGTCCCGAGCAAGGAGGTACGGTAGCTGGGGTTACGGTAGAGTACGGTAACTCTTTTTAGTAGCCTAACATGAGACATGTAAGATGAGATATATTTGGACTATGGTGAGGTACGGTAGGAGCATACGTGTCCAGCACTGGCGGCGTGGCGACCCCGCGCTGGATGGAATCTCTCATCTCGTAAATAGCGTGCTCTCTAGACGCGACGGGTTAGAGACAGGGGCCGGAGCGTGCAGGGCGGAGTTTCGGGCCATACACCGAGCTGGCCATCATTGGGTGTTCGACCGGAGGCCCGCCCTGTGCCTGACCCGAAACTCCGCCCTGCACGCTCCGGCCTCACGTCTCGCTCCTGTCTCTAACCCGTCGCGTCTAGAGAGCACGCAGTTTACGAGATGAGAGATTCTCTCCAACGCGGGGTCGCCAGGCGACCCCGCGCTGGCGCCGGCGGCGTGGACACGTATGGGTAGGAGTGTGAAGTAGCAAAGAGCTCTGGCAGCTCAAGAAGGGCACGCACATCTGCGTCCCGAGCAAGGAGGTACGGTAGCTGGGGTTACGGTAGGGTACGGTGACTCTTTCTAGTAGCCTAACATGAGACATGTAAGATGAGATATATTTGGACTATGGTGAGGTACGGTAGGAGTGTGAAGTAGCAAAGAGCTCTGGCAGCTCAAGAAGGGCACGCACATCTGCGTCCCGAGCAAGGAGGTACGGTAGCTGGGGTTACGGTAGGGTACGGTGACTCTTTCTAGTAGCCTAGGGTAGAGGATATACAGTTGGACTATGGTTAGGTACGGCAGAGATACTGTTGGGGTACGGTATGGGAAGATTACGGTAGAGATACGGTAGGGTTGAGGGTGAGGTTGCAGAGAACTCAGACAACACAAGAAGGGCACGCCGATATGTGTCCCGAGCAAGGAGATTTGTTTTTTAATTTTTTTTTTGATATCTGGGCGCCAAGTTGGTATTGCAATTTATCGAAAGTTATGAGTAACGTAGAGACGGTGAAACCGAAAGTCGAGTTGTTTGTCAAACATCAGTTTTTGGTACTTTCCCATTCGGCATTTGCTTTCTTAGGCAACGTTAGGTCAAGGTGTACAATCAGTAAACAATAATCTTCATAAAACAATCAATAATCCCCCTCAGGGCATCCTGCTGGGCGCTGTCTCCTCGATCGAGCGCAATCACGAGCAGGTCGACCTGGCGAAGGCGGGCGAGGAGGTAAGATATTTGAATTGTTTGAATTCCCGCCGAAATTTCGGAACATTCGAAAGTCTCTACATAAAATGACCAAGTTTTCGGAAATTTTTATTTTTTGGCGCGAACGAATTAAATTCAAATGTTTCAGGTGTGCATCAAGATTGAGAACACGACAGGCGAGGCGCCCAAGCTGTACGGCCGCCACTTCACGCACGAAGACGCGCTCGTGAGCAAGGTACGGTGGATGAGCGATTACCGTAGCCCAGTCGAATCACCAACTGTCTTTTCTCGATTACCGTACCCTACTCCTACCGTACTCCAGATCACGCGCGACTCGATCGACGTGTGCAAGGAGCACTTCCGCGACGACCTGACCAAGGCGGACTGGACGCTGGTCGTGCAGCTCAAGAAGGTACGGTAGATTTTGAACTTTTGAATTCCCGCCATGAATTTGGAACCTTTAAAAATCCCTGCACAAAATGACCAAGTTTTTGAGAATTTTCCAAGCAGGTCTGTTTATCGATCGATCCTTTCCAGGTCCTCGACATTATGTGAGGCAACTACGGTAGCCTACAGTACCCAACGAATATCGTACCCCGTCTTCTCCTAATCAGTCAATCAATGCGGGATATCGATCGCTCCGGTGATGTCCCTCCTCTTAGCCCCGCCCATTAATCGATTGACTATAGTAATCTCGATAGCTCCCCGGTCTAGTCCCCGCTATCATATCATCAAGAGTTTATTGTTACCTAATTGTATTTCGTTGTTTGCGCACATTTCTTGGTGTATCTAGGACGGTTTTGACCCTACTCTTTCTTGATTTATTTTTGCGTTCCGCTCGTTTTCGCCGTTTACACCTGGCCTTTGACTATTAGATGAATTTCGTGTATTGATCTTTGGGCCAGTTAGTAGCCTCTTCCTTCTAGAAAAGCTCTTTCCTTGTGCGATCATTATTTTTATTATCGTTTTGCTGCCTATTTCGTTTTTGGTGATAGTTTCCTCTTTGCCACGCGCCTCTGATAAAGGATTGTTATTGCAGTAATAAGACAGTACACGAGGGTAGTGTGCGTGGTGCACCAGGCGTTCTGTTTTCTCCGAATGCTCGCCCAGTCAAAAATAGCCAACACACAGTTGAGTGGTCTCCCTCGGGGGATTTGCGAATGGAAGTGAACCGAGAAATGACGGAGTAGTGAGGGGGAAGTGGCAAGATTCAGCAATGGTCATGTTCTTTCGAAGGGTTAGAGAGAGCGAGAGAGCGTGGGGAATGAAGTGAGTCAGAGAAGGAGAAGAAAAAAGGCCAGTGGTCAGATGTCTAACATACTTGTGAGGAAGTGGGCGAGCTTTTAGAGTTTTGAGAGTGATGCTTGGCAGCTCGGGCCGATTTTAGGTTTTATCTATACCATAAATAGGTTTCTTTTTCTCAAGTACCGTGATCTCATGTTTTCGTGAGTGATGGGTGAATGATATTTTGACAGCTGTGGGCTATTTTAGGCTTCACAACGATCAGAATTAGATTGTTTCCTGTGAAGTAGCGTAATCTGTGATATCTAATCGTAATCTAGTGTTACCCCATGAGTGAGAGATTCTTGGCAGGCTGCCAATTTTAGAGCACGTTGAACCCAGAATTATCTAGGCCTTCTAGTAGGAGCTGAAATTTGGAATTTTAATGAAGAGGCTATGAATGTTGAATTTTGAGGATCTTTGAGAAGGGGTTCAGTCTAGGCAGCAAGAATTGTGTCAAAACATGACCTCTGCAGAGACTTGTGAGGGTGTCTCCGGAAGGAGAGGGATGAGTCCTGGGGGGTAGTGAGTATATTCTCGAGACTAGCCGAACGGATAGATTGGTGGTTTTTCGAAGGGCCAAGCAGAGACTCATCGTCGTACAAATTGATTGTGCACTGACAAAGGACGAGTGAAACTCAAGCCAAGGCTGTTTTTAGCTGTTTCCTTCGTGATTTCTGTCATGCGCGGTCTTTGAAGAGTTTAAACGTTTAAACCTCCCTAATCTCAATGACGTTTTTGCTTTCCTTGTGCTTCGTTGGACTTTGAAATGAAGACGCGCCTCCTTCTCATTCTCAACGAAGTCTCTAATTCAGCACACTCTCTCTCCGGTTAGATAGAGCGAGAGAGTGTGCGAAATGAGGAGAGTCCGCTCCTCCTTCTCATTCTCCATCATCCTTTTCTCTTCATTTGAAACAATAGCTTGCCTAGGGCCTCGGGGCACTGTTGCTTGGTTGCTCAGTTCTCCTAGCTGGCGATTCTCAGGATCTTCGCTTTTCGTGAGAGGAGAAGCGACAGGTTTTGAGGTGACATTGTGTCTGGTTCTGATCTTTGATCTTTCACCTTTCCCTCCTTTTCCACTTCTACCACACTGCATCACTGCTGGCCTAGCAGTGATGTCCCGTAGGACTTCGTGTGCCTTGAATAACGGGATAACTTTACCTTTACCTTTTACCACACTGCTCAGAAGCCTCAAAACGTGCGCTTTCCTCCTCATTTTTCATCCATTTCCTCTCGTTTTCTCATCTCGCCTCTGAGAGGTAGGTCAAAACATGATCATAACTAGACGTCGGAAGGCGTTAGTCTCCTCGTTTCACACGCTCTCTCTTCTCCCAGCCTAGAGAGACTCTAATCATAACTATGGGCTCTTCTTCTCCTGTTTTGGAGGGCGAGACTTGTGAGAGCCTTGTTTTTCGGACTGGCGCTCTCCTCATTTTGCTTGATATCCACGGTTAGAGAAAGATGAGTGTTGGAAGATGGTCGATTATTGCGCGCATTATTGTTGTCTCGAAGTTCCCATTCTTCGCTCTGATAAGCCCATGACATTCCGGAATCCTTCCTTCCGTTTTGACGTTTCTTTGTTGGTCTTTAGACCCTACTTTGTGGAATTTTTTGGACTCCTTTTGTGTCAAACTCGTCATCGTTTGTGGTTTCTGGAGAAAATTGTTGAACGTTTATGACGCGATTTGAGGAATGACCTCGTGGAGTTAGAATGAATAGAATTTTTCGTTGTGTGTCTTTTTTGTTTCACACTGCTTGTTTAGGTTTGACAAATGTTTCCCCATTGGAAATGAATGGAAAACTGTTGCTCACTCACTTATTTATACAGTGGAAATACCATTCTATCATGAGACCCGTTAAATTACCCACACCATTATCTGTAATTCATATTCTATTTACCGCTTTGCTCAAACGATTATTTTCTCATTCTCAACCGGGCTAGATTCAATACTTTTTTTACTGTTCTTATTCGCTTTCTTGGTTCTCTGCTGCGCTTTTCGAAAACTTTCCACTACTTTTCGACCAATATAAATCAAATTGGTCGCTGTTTTGACTCCGTTTCTACTCGATTTGCGTTTCCCACGAGGCGTTTCTGGGTCGGGCGGTGATCTATGGGTGGAACTGAGAAATTATCCTGGAGCATTTGCCAACTTTTGTCAACTTCCTGGGTCAGAGATCCCATTTCATTCATTCGATTCTTTCCAGTAGCATTTATCCGTAGCATTAGTCTCGGATAACTTATTTTTAGCAAGTCAGTGATCTATGATTGGTTGCACTACCTTATTTCAGTCATCCCTCACTTGCCATTTGCTTGATAGGTCACACTTACTGTGTCAGTTCAAGGTAGTATTTTGTGAAATTCGAAATGCAGCCTGATCTTAGTGAACTGGTCTCTACTCAAAATGCTCAACTTTCCATGATTTCTGATTTTCGGCGCGAATTCAAACATGTAGAATATTCGGAAGGAATGTCTAATGCCAGTAATCCTTCACACCTCACGTGCGTGTAAGGGCGCATTTTTCGGGGCGGGTGCGGAATTTTTCATGCCTGAGAGGAAAATTCCTGAATGCCGGAGCGATTCCAGAGTTCATCGTGCCGCAAGTTTCGTGAGGAATCTTCCTTCGAAGCAACCCACTACATTACTGCCTCTTTTTGACCCGTTAGAGTTCGCGAAAATAGAGAAATCGGGAGCATTTCAAGAGATTCCACTGAACTCGTGTTCCGCTTGTGTTCTGAGACACTCGTGCCTGACGAAAGGAGAAAAGGGGGGAAATTGGTGGTCTCGTTTACGTGAATTGGTCTGGAGACCAGAGACGCATTATCTGTCCTCAAGCTCGGTGTTTAGATTCGAAGAAGGAACATTTCCGAATTGGCTGAGGGAGAAGAGTTGGATTTCTGGTCTTGTATGATGTTTGGTGGTTGCTTTGTCGGCAAATGTTCGCTTTCCTTCAATTAGATTTCCCATTATTAGATCCACTACTTATTGAATGCCAACCGAGCCCGATTTTCGACCAACTTTCTTGTTGTTCATCCGGTTTTGGCGAGATTCTCTCTCTACTTTGCTCCGGTTTCATTGCTCAACGCTGCCTTATTGCGTCAACTCCCCTGGCGGACTTGAATTTCCGCGCTTTATTTGCTCTGACTGGCTCATCATTGACCAGATTCAGTGGGGGCGGCATAGCTAACCAGACCGGAAACGCTTGCAATCTGTAACATTATAAATCATCGTTGAACCCTGCATTGAACCCTGTGGGTGTGCTCGTTATTCGCATAGAGAGATATCAGCCCGAACCCCTTGAACCTTTTTTTTTATTTCTCAATGTTCTGAACTGCGATTGTTCTCTGCTGCTTCTTTGAGTCCCGACACTGCACAACTGCACACAGTCACTGCACATCATCATTATGCGAGTGGTCTCTGAAGTTTTGAAAGGGGCTGAAAATATCGAAAAGCGTTCTGCAATCATCATGTCCGACACAACATTACATTCCGATTCTCACGTTCACTTGGCATCATTACTTGCTCTTTGAAGTGTTGGAAGAAGAGTCTGGACTGCTATTAGGTCGTGCTTCTCTGAACTCTGATCATGCACAAAGGCCAGAATGTCAGTGCAAATCACCGTTACGACGGTGTTTTCAGCATTGAAAGGTGCTGAAACCTTGAAGAATGCTCTTGCAATCTTCTGTAATTATGCCCGACGCCGCGTTGCGATTCGCACGTTTGCCTCGGATTTATTTTCGTTCTTTGAGGCGTTTGAAGTGAATGCCTGCAGAAAACTTTACAAGCACAGCTCATGCACAGATCGAATCCGTAGACTAACGAGCTCCTCAAATCGCCAATTCATTCGATTTTGATCACGTCACTTCGTTCTCTGGACCTCCCGCCTGTTTCCCAATCACCCTCGAACTCACGTCCTGCTCTCTCCATTCCGCATGCTCTCTCGCCTCGCCTGAACAGCTAGAGAGCACGCAGAATGGAGAGATTCAGGGAACCCAAGACTCCTCTCAAGTGGAATCCCCTTACGTACCTCCTCCCAATCTCGTTTTCTGGTTGAAATCTAGTTGTTGAGGAGTTGAAATAGTGCTCGGAGATGAGAGGGGAACCACCCTAACGAGTAAGAAGGAGCGTTTAGTGTACTTGAGTAGTGCTACCAAAATAAATCTGACTTTTGAGAGAGCCTGCGGAATGAGGAGACTATCGTAGTATACCCCACCCCAGTTTAGCGTCCTTGAGGAAGTGGTACGCGGAACTCTCAGGAGGTCCGAGTAAGGAATGGGAGACTGCTCTCCTCATTTCGCGTGCTATCTCGCCTCTCTGACCGGTGAGAGAGTGTGTAAAATGAGGAGAGTCTTTCTTCAATTGTCATCCCTCGTCTGAGTGCGAGCGCAGTTTTGAATCTAGACATAATGCGAAATTCCCGTATGGCAGGATTCGTTTGAGTAAATTATATATTTTTGACAGTCTGAACAGTCAGCTAACGGAGCAGTATGTCTCCAGCTATTTTAAGAAGTTCCTGAAACATATCCGAATATTGATATCGATTCATCAATTTTGACACTGAATCGACAGAATTAGGATTCAGATGTGAAACCAACTGATGCTTCATTCGAGCGCGGTTTTGTAGCCGCACTACGAATTTCCTAAATGGAGGATTCGTTTGGAGCATATTATATTTTGGAACACTGAACAGGCACCTAGCGAAGCAATATGTTTCCAGCTCTTTTGTGAAGTTCCTGAAACATAGCCGAATAATGCTATCGATTCGTCAATTTTGAAACTGAATGGATGGAATCGCTCAAACGGAAAGGAAACCAACTGATGCCTCATCCTTTCTTCGTCCCTGCGGCCAGAGAGTACGCCCATTCCATTAGACCCTCATGGGAGTGCGTCTCATTCGTGAAATGATCTTCGCGTCTATAGATCTGTTTCCCATGCTCTCTCGCTCTCTCGTTCTGTCTGACTTGTCTGACGCTCTCAATTTCGCATACTCTCTCGCTTTCTCTGACTCGTCTGCCTCTCTCCATTTCCCCTGCTCTCTCGCTCTGTATGACCGGAACTACATCAAGTTTGACCATTATTCGATGCCGCCTTTGATCGTCCGCAAAGTTGTTTCAAATGGCGGTTTCCTGCGAAAACCACCTGTTAGAGACCCGAGACTTCCGCACATTCAATGCAAACCTGCTGATTTCCTCAGAAAAATCAGCTGTATGAGGCATGTTCATCAGCATCTGTTCATCGCCTTCATTACCAGTTCTTGTTCAGTTTCTAATGACACTTCTCATCTCATCAAGCTGTTGATTAGAGTTGTTATCGTCAGTGAAAACCACCTGGAATCGAGTCTTGTTCATTACCTTGATATTATCCAGTCTGATTCTCATGGCAACTACAATATTTTCCGTTTCCCCCTTGCAATCCCGCTTTCGTCTCATACAATCTTGCACTAGCATGGGAATTCGTAGGCACGACACGTTGTCAGAACAACTTCCTCATTAGGGAATTAATAATAGTCTAATCCGTTTGCTTTCTGACCTATTTTCAAGCTTGGAATAGGCGTTGATCATCTCGAAAACACTCTCCATTGTTCCCAAATTCTTCCAATTCCTCACGTTTCTTGCCACTCTCTGTCTTCTTTTGTCTCGAATAGCCATGGAGACGATGTGTGACCGACTTTATTTCTTAGTTTTGTTAGTTGTTTTCGACATTCATTGTACGTGGAACCAAATATTCAGCGATCCTCCACGATTTGAATCGACCTTGAAACTCAATACTTCAATTCATTCAATTCATTCCTTGTCATCCTCGAATGACAAATGCCAGCCTTCTTTTGTCTCGAATATCCATAGAAACGATCATCGATGTGTGACCGACTTGTTTTGCCTCGTGGCCAGGATAGAGATCTTGTCCTATTTTTGTGATTTTTACTAGCGGCATACACGAACCAATAGAATTCGTTGCAGTTCTTTTCGATTTCAATTCAATATGAAACTTAATTGTTCACGGCATCGTTCTAGTGCAAGCTGGAACTGGTGAAAATCAGCTCTGGCTTTCCATCCTCTCCTCTGTAATCCATGTAAACGATTATCGATTTGTGACTGACTTGTTTTGCTTCGTAGCCACGATCATTTTTTTGGTATTCATCACCAATCCACTTTGCGTTTGGAGAGACCGTGAAGTTCATCGCATTCTTCTGGTTCACGCAGAGCAGAGGTTCTCATTCTAACCTCTCATTCTTGCCTACGACATTCAGAGTATTTCGCCCAGTTGATACGAATCTCCTCTGTTCCTCTCCCTAGTACCCGGAACCCCCAGACATCCCCTTCTTCTTTCTCAGGACCTCAGCAGCAACGTCAGAAAAACCGATAGGTGCATGCTGACGTTGGTCGTTCGTCTATCTTTTCATGTACCACTGAACTCTCTCTCCATTTCCCCTGCTCTCTCGCTTTGTCTGACCATCGAAATCCTCTCTTGTAGAGCGTACTGCTATTCGTTCTCCCAGCTCTCTAGCTTTGTCTGACCTGCAAGTTGGTGTTTCGCCGACCATCTCTGTCTCATTCCGCACACTGTTTCGCGTTGTCTGACACATGAGAGACGGTGCTAGATTGAGAGTCAGAAAGAGACCTAGTAGAGCTTGTCCTTATTCACTCTGCGCTTTTCCTTGTTTCTCTGATCTGCCAGAGACCTCATAGAATGAGGAGACGCAGTCTTCGTTCTATCAACTTGTAAGCCTATCGGATGTCGGCCAATTCCCACAATCATCGCGTTTCTTTTCCTCGAAAGATTAGCTGAGAGATTATAAATAGATGAGAATCGGAAGAGTTTTGGGAGGAAATGCCGGCAAATGATTGTTTTTTTTCATTTTCAATCACGTCGCCCTGTAAGATTTGAGACTTGCGCGAACTCACTCATTTGCACACTGAAACGTACTCAATGATGCAATTCGTAACGGATTCTCAGTTGCCCATTCGATTAAAAACTACACAAACGTTAGCCAGAAGGCCTCTCCATCCTTCTCCACACCATCTTTGCATGGCTTGTTCTATGCAATTTTTGTTTAGTTTTTTTTTCAACTACAAGTGCTGCATACTATCCGAAATTTGCAGTCGCGCTCTAATTTACAATGTGAAACATACCCAATTCTGTTCTCTCCCATCATTCGGTCATAGACCAATGCAACATTAGCCGGAAGAGGGTGAAATGATGAACGACCTCTGTATCCTTCTCCACATCACCTCTCATCCTTTCAATTCCCTGTTTGAATGGCCATCCAATGATCGCCCCAACCCCTGAATTATTCAGGAATTTCCACATATCCTCTCTGCCCCTCTTATATCCGGTAGGAAATAGCCGGCCTGCTGTCGAAATGCTCGTAATTTTCCGGTTGCGGATTCTCCATTTCGCATCCTCCCTTAGATTCAGATAAAACGAAATAGCGCTAGAATTGAAGAAAGTTGAACTTTTCATCCCGATGGGAAAAGATTGCTCTGTCGAAATCTCTTGTATTACCTTTTGTATGTCTGATTGGAGCCCGTGTCCCATAATTTTACTCATAGTCCCTGTCGAAATCGCACAGTATTTGTACAATGTAGAGATCTGTGCCCCCAATTTCCTTTCTACTGAGAAATATTCCCCTTCCATTCCGCGCATTTTGAGCAGGCGCCGAGAAGCTACAATTATCCTCATTCTGCACTCTCCTGCTCTCATTTCGTCTGGCCTGGTCTGACTCTCTACATTTCCCATGCTCTCTCGCTCTATGTCTGACCGTCGAGAGAGCATGCGGAATTGAGAGAGTCATTCCGATTCCTCCCATTCTTCGAAGAAACATTAGACCCGGAAGCCGGATTTGGCATCCGCCGTTTGCTCCCGTAAAGCATCAAAGATGCACCCGTATTGTCTTTCCGCGAATTTCCGATGCACTTTTGCAGTTTTTTGCGCGATTCTGCACAAGTTTTGTGCCGGAAATGACGAAAATGATCGAGTTTTGATGAGAAATGAGACGAATTGCTCGGATTTCGCAAGCAGATCAACTTGCACCGACCTCGGTTTGCTCTTTTCGATCAAGGAATCATCGTTGAGATGAAGAATTGAGAAGAAAAGGAAGGCTGCAGCTCAGATTTCACCGTTTTGGGGCCCCCTCTGCTGTTTTTGTGCTCAACTTCGGGCAGATTGCCTTGTGATTACCCAGTCAGGCCATTTTTTTTAGCAAGAACTGATAAAACTGACCATGTTTCACGGAGTAAATTAGTGGGATCTTGGCAATCTCGAGTAGTAGAGACTTCGGTTGAAGTGAACAAAAACATATATTCTAGATCCCTTCATTGGATACCTTTCTCGACTCCTATTCAATGTTATTTTACGTAACAACTGTCCCATTCTCAGGTTCCCGGTTCTCATTCACCCGGTCTATCCATTCAGCCCAGCCCGCAACCGATTTCTTCAGCTCTCCCACCATTTCCTGATCTCTTTAACGGAGTCAGACAGACTCAGTTCTTTCACCTTAACTGTGGCTATTCTTTCCACACGATTTCTTTCATTCTCCCATTTTCTCGATCTCTTCCGGTGGTAGTATGAGAGTACATGAAAAACAGTGGAAGAAATCTCGAAACGCCTTCGTATCCGGGTATCTAAATCCTTGCTGTTGAATTGAGACTGTTTTCCAGACTGGTCTCGCAGTTACAATATTCTAGCGTGATTCTAGCAGAGAACAAAAACCTAGAATGCCAGACTTCCACCGTGATTTTCAAGGCTCTGATTTCATCTACGATTGTGCAGAGCTCTGTTTTTTCCCTCTGGCGAATTACAACCACATTGCAGTCAAGCAAAATGCTGAACCTTTGATAGCACTCTGAAACCTATCCCAATCTGAACTTCTCAGATCCTCACCAATCTTTCCCCTAATTTCTCCTAACAACACTAACGTCCGCACATTTCAAAGATCCTCAAGAGAGAGAGTTTCGGAAATTTGTTGGGAAAAGTAGAGAGAGAAACACTCTGAGTTCGCACCTCTTTTGTCAAGACAGCAGTGGTCTCTCAGTTTTGCATGCTCTCTCGCCTACTCTAACCTGCGAGAGAGTGTGCCGAATGGAGAGAGTCAGAGGACTGCTGCCTTTTGTTGAGGCGCCTAATTACCCTCTGATTGAACCCGCGAGGAGGTTCTTTTCACCTTTTTCGGCGTCCAGAGGAGAAATTGTAGTTAGAACTTAGTCACTTATGACGTAAAATGCTTTCCTTCGCATCTTACACTTGTAGCTAAAAATTTTGAATTACTCGTTTCATTCTGCAACCATCTCCCTTTCGTGACAATTGAGCAACGATTCATCCTTCTAGGTGTTTTCTTCTTGATTCTTTGCCTAATAGAGTTCGAAATCTGGACAATCGTCTATTGTCTATTCGTAGTCATTGCTGAGGTAAACTTGCTTGCTGCATCTCTTCCTTGCATAGAAATGATGCCAATTTATTAAATCGCTCTTCTTCCGTAAGATTTCTTCTAGTTCCGACCGAATATGATGCATTCGTCTAGACCAACAGATCACTTTATGATGCCACGTCCGGATCCTTTCTGTACTACTAAGTAGATGCTTCCGACTCATTTCCTAGTGATGACGTAACCCCTCCGCCTTTCAGTAGCCTTGTTTCTACATGATTGATGCTCTCCGGGGCGTTCTTTTCCTTCATACACATCTAACTCTTTGTCTGACTCTCTCAAATATCAATGCTCTCTCGCTCCGTCTCACCGAAATTGTTGCGATGACTCTATCGCCTGATCTCTCGCCGGTCAGAGACACGAGAGAGCATGGAGAATTGAGAGAGCTCACTTGACTCGGACCCTTTTGCACCCAGTACCCGGCTCTTTTAGCCACTTTCTTTCTTCGGAGAGTTGCGATGCGATGAAAAATGTACCCTTCTACTCGTCAGTCAGACTCTGACTCTCTCCATTTCCCGTACTCTCTCGCTTTCTCTGACCTGATTGAGACCACGCAGTATGGAGTTACTGCTCTCAACGCTTGATGATAGAGCACTTTAGGACTCCATTTCTCAGTGAATCATAGCTCAACCCTTTTAGATAGGGCTGGGCTATTTCCCGCTTCTAGGTATCGCTATTGCAAGATTGGTCATTAATCTTAGCACAAGCAACGACAAGGATGCTGAAATAAAGCCTCAAATCTCTCTCTCTTCTCAAATCTGCCGGATTGGTTATGTTTCAGGCGCTCTTCATCAGCCTAGACCATCCTTCCGTGAAAGTTTCGAACTTGTTCTTCTGCTAGAATAAATATGCCTTTCATTCTGTTTATTGTAGCGATTTCGTGATGTCCTTTCAATGTTTATTGCGTTCACTCTAAATTACTCTTCTCACGCTCGAAATTTACCTACTCTTGTAAAAAATGCACCTCCTGAATATTCAATATGATTCATCATCAGGATATCTTCTAATAACATCAACTTGCGATAGTTTCGCAATGATTCTTGTTCATCTAGAATAATTACTCTTCTCACGTCAACAATTGCGCTACACTTGTGAATAATGCCATTCTTTGCTGAATATTTCACAGTCAAGAGTGCTCACTACGCGGTTTGCACATGTCCTGTTTCCCTTTCGTGTTTTCGTGGTTCTTGGAATTGTATTCGCACCTCTTTTTTTCTTGAGTCCTGAGCAGAATTGAGAAGAATTTTCGAATTTCCGAGAATCTTCGTTTCCTTTCCTCTTTTTCTATCACTTCCTTGGTTTCATGTGATTTCACTGATCCGCAAAGCGTGACATCCCCAAATTAGACCCGCTATTATTATGCTCTAATCAAATTTTCGCCCTGAATATCCTCCTCACAAGCGCGCTTGCATGTGTATTTCCCCCTTCCTCCTCTCTCCCTCAAAGTGGGCGGGGCTTCCTTGCTCCCTCCCTCTCCTCTCAATCACTCTCTGGTTTCCACTGAGGCCTATCCCGATTTTCCGCCGAAAGTGCGCGACTTTGTGCTTTTCTTCGTGTTCTCTACAGCAGTTCACCTCAATTTTGCAGAGAAAGCGCGCGGCGGCAGGGCGGAAAGTGTGCGACTGCATGCGTCGGCTGCGGCACCGGAGGTGGTGCGGTGGTGAGGGTGGCAGATTGCCGCAGCTGGGCAGGGGCGCCCTTCCTCTCTTGTGCTTCATCTGGTTGCTGGCGACGGCTGTGAGCGCTCAGGAGGGCGATGGGGTGAGTGGTGTAGATTCCAAATTGGCGGACGATTCACAACTATTCACGGGCTGTGGAATGGAAGGGAGGGATGCAACATGGGAATAATCACAGAGTAGGCGAATCCGTATTTCGAAAAATGTTGCCGAAACTGGTTCATTCACAAAGATGAGCACGGCGCTTCCAGGATTCAAACGCTATTTCCAGAACTTCGGCTCCACCAAATCCGACAAAGAGGTGGAATACGGGCAGCCAACAGCGTATACTGATGGGTGGGTATATTTATTTATTTTTTTGTAGATCTGTCCAATACAGCACTGCCCTACGTTCGAACAGAACATTCTCGTACCACTTGTGAAACCTATTCGGTTTCTGGCTCAGCTCAACTGCTCTGATATGAAATGAGAATGGCAGGAAAAGAATTCTGGAACTTCTTTGTGTTTTGGACCAGGCTACTCTCCCAAAGTATTCTGACCCTACCATTCTCATTGTCCGGCTTGCGCGCACGCAGAGCAGTCCCAACACGGGCAAAAAACAGAGAAGTTCCAGAATTTTGTATGAATGACACGGAAGACGCGCACGGTTTGCATGAAATTCGTCATGCTATGCATCTTTTCGGTCTTGTAAATCCCTCTCCGAAGCACAGAGCAGCAGGAACGAAATCGCAACGCCTTTGTCGTCGAAATTGCGCAAATTTGCCGTTTTGAAATATGGCGAGCGCATCAAAATTCGCATCCAAATCCTGCTTCCTCCTCTGCGCTGAGGGGCTTGGAAATCAGAGATGACTAGGGGTGTCCTTTCCATAGGTCACACTTCTAACGAACTACTCAGAACCTGATTATTATTAGCTTTAGTTAAATATTTTCTGTGATTTTCTCAGCTATTTCAATCATGCAAAGTGCATCGCAATCCTCAAGAAGTCTCATATTTCCCGCGTCTCTCCATTCATTCATTGATGAATAGAAAAAGCAAGACTCTTCATTGTGCGCATTCTCTCTTGTCTCTGACCGATGGAGCAGTGTTGCTTTCCGAACCAGATTGATGCATATTAACATCTGGCATTGTGGCACACGCTAATAATTCACATGTTCTCGGCAACTTTGCCATGTAGCTAGACGGATCTGTGGTTTATTCTCTTTTTTCCTGGACATAAACACAGAATGAACAGTTGAATCCTTCATTCTGCACAGCAGACTGAATAGTAGAGTTCGAAATAGAGGCAGTCGTCTCTTCATTTCACACACTCTCTCATCGGTCAGGGAGTCGAGAGAGTGCGTGAAGTGGAGAAACGGCAACCCGTATTTTGAATTCTAGAATGCACAGATGAATCCTTCTTTCTGCCTTGCAGACTGAGTAGGTGATTCCGATGGCTACTAGTTGCGATAGATGACGTCAAATAACAACCAGCGCGAACTCCATTTGTGCAGTTGTGCTAGATCCCTTGAGAATCTCATGGCCCACTCATCCACTCTCTTCATTTCACGCATTCTCTCGCCTATGAGGCATAGACTCTACTATTCGCCTAAAAAACGCGAGAGTAACACATCCGAAATAGGTGCGGTAACTCAATTTTGTGAGGCGTCGACACTACAAACCCGGGATGTTCACTAGAGCTTAGGAGCTTGAAGGGTTCGAGAAACGGGCAATGGAATCGCCCTGGTACTTGCTCGTTTCCTGGAAACACTTGAGCTCAAAGTGTAGTATGCTTCTATCATTCTCAATTCCTCATTTCTCGAAAAAAAAAAGATCGAAGAATCCAATTCACTTTGACCTCTTCAAAAGCTTCTTCACTTCCAAATCTAATTGTCAGACACCCTAATTGCCGGAATTGCCGGCTCGCAATTATTTCGCAGAAATCCTGGTGTGTGTGCGTGGATTTGTAGGATTCTTATTCGTCTGGCTCTCCTCATTTCACATGCTCTCTCGCTTTGTCTGACCTGCCAGAGAGGAAGCTGAGTAGAGACCATCGTGGATTTGTAAGATGCTATCTACTTTCCCTCCCGGGACCGAAAATGAGATGAGGAGGAGTAGGCCCCATACTGTATTCTTGCTGGTTAGACGAGGCGAGAGAGCGTGCGGAATGAAGAAACGCAGAGAAGGATGCGATACAGTCCCGAGATTCTGCGCGAGTGCCGCAAACATGTTTTCGTGTTCCGGGAGGCTTATGAGATTACGCAGCACTCTCGGCTCGGTATCGGCACTAACCACAGTAGGGTGCTTTCTCTGTTTTGCATGCTATCTCGACGGTCAGAGTCGAACTGTAGCTACCAGGAACCTCGTACCCAGTGCAGTGACGTGACTGTTCGTCGAACAAAACAAAGACGAATTGTTCCTTTGTTAACATTCTACTCAAACAGAGTCTTAGTTTCGGTAGGAAGCTAGAATTGTTTGTTCAATATCACATAAAGATCTTTAGTTCCGTGAGGAAACGTCCATCTCTAGTCCGAAATCGCCCACAAACACGTACGCCCACTCAAGCGTGGTTGGACAGCGAGAGCCACGATCGGACTCTCTAAATTTCACATACTCTCTAGCCTATTAGAGAGTGTATCATATCATGAGAGTATGTGTGACGAGAGTCTGCTATTGATGCTGGAGCAACATTTCCTCCCCATTCAAAACTGTCGACAACATCCTTTTCATGCTTCGTCCATTCATTGGACCCCCACAGAGTTTCATTTCTTGACCAGTCGGGGTTGGAATGGGGGAACTCGACGAGTAGGAATTGACGAAAGTTTGAAAAGTGAAGAGAAAGGATCAACACGTTGATAATCTATAATCTTGGGATGATTACTTGCAAAAATCGATAATTCCAGTCGAGACCTGCCCAAATCGAACGAGACCCTGGAGAGGAGGATTACTGTACTCCTTGATGAGATGCTGAAGAGTCACGATAAGAGGATCAGGCCGAATTATGGAGGTTTGATCTTTGATCTTTGATCTTCAATTTGTTTCGTCTGTGATTCCTCTATCTTCCACTGTGCGTGCTCAATTGAGTTTCATGAGTTGTAGACAATCCAGAGTGATCGTTCCGCAACAATTCTTCCTCATTAGCGGAGGCAAAAAATGATATAAAACGCTGATGGAAAGAGTCCAAGGAGCTTTCCTCCTTCTCGTCCACCTCACGGAATCTCGCTTCTTGCACTTGAGTTTCATACTATCTATGCAGATTATAGGTTGCTATTACAACTTAAAGATTTCCGTGCGCTTTTCGGCTGAGAAAAATCAGAATGAACGCCACTGAAATGCATCCAGGAAATTTCCTCTCTTCCTTCCCTCTCGCCCTAATGCATCTCATGGAATCCAAATTAGTCTCCGGCCCGATTCGCCAGACCCAAGGGACCACTCAACCTGATGTCCTTAGTGTGGTGTAGGACGAGGTCGACGTTTCCCAATCTCTACGAAATGGAGCAAATTTGCATTGCGTGCGTGAATTGGTGCGCGGGCGGGGCCGACGTTTGCCAAATGACTCGGAACGGCGCCAGTGGGTCGGAAAGATTCGAACAGCAAAGGGACCAGTGATTATGGCATCATTTTGGGCAGCCATGATTTCCAGCCGATTTAGCTATGCATTTGAGCGTGGTTTGAGAGAGAAAACGCGAACACCCTCAACAGTAGTCTGTGATTCTGAATCATAGATTACGTTCTGCATGCTGTAGTATGGACGAGAGAAAACAAGAGACGAGAAGACGACTAAACCCTCACCAATAGGAGACAATGCTCGACTTTTCTCAAAGACGATTGTCGTCGAAAAATGATTTCATGAATGGACTTGGCAATGCAAGGAACTGATCTTTTGTTTGGCATTATCTCTCGTCACTCTTGTTATCATGTCACTGCGGCGAGACATTCAACTTTTTTCCATGTCTGTTCCAGCATGTTTGCGCCATTACTAGACGAAGCTGACATCAATAGCTATCTGACTAGTAGGATCAACAGGGAGAGATCATCCAAAACGATGAGAGTCGATCATTTTCTCACCGAGATGAAACCCGATCCCCTAACTTCAGCGAGCTTGTCAATCAAATCCGCACCTTGGACCCTCATTTCACACCTGATTTCCCTCGTCTGTGATCGATTTCGATAGTCAGGGACCTACCCGATCGATGATACGGTAGCTACTGGGTACGGTAGCCCCGTGTGTCTGACCCGCTGTCATCTGACTCTAATCACAAATGCACATCACCCATACGTTTGAGTATGCAGTGAATGGGTTCGAGGGCAGAGAAGCAGAGAGCAGCTCTCTCGATTCCACGTGCTCTCTCGCCGGTCAGAGTAGGTGAGAGAGTGTGCGGAGTGGAGAGAGCGCGGGCACTTCTGGGCCATAGGTCGCGCTCTTCCTTATGACCTACCCAGTGAATCGGAATGAGCTGCGGGGAGATGAGGAATGATACTGAAGCGGTTTTCGAAAGTAGAAAGCAAACATGCACAAGGAAGTCATCACTCATTTGACGTATTGATAGACTTCGACAGAACTGAGTAAAAAGGGGCGATTTCACTGTCGGTGGTGGGGTACACAGGTAAGGCCGGGAACTGCGAGAGCTACAGAATTGAATGAAAAGTCGCAAACGTCGAGCGTAGTCTTTGTGCGAATAGCCTGGGTTACTAATTGATGAAGGTCGACTAACAAATACCTAAAAAAACAATAATATTTCCAGGCCCACCGGTGGAAGTGAACATAACGGCGCTGATCACGACGATATCTGCGGTGTCGGAGGTGTCGATGGTGGGTAGCTTATTGATTATTATTTATTTAATTACTCTTAAATATGAAATTAACTCGGCAGAAAAGCAAGCATGTTTCTATTGTATCGTCAATCATCTCCAGAAACGCTTCAAACATAAACTGAAATGATCCAGTTAGTTAGAGTCGGTTAGGTTTCACAGCGCGATGATCTCGGAATGAGATGGATGTGGTCAATTCGTCGTATGCCCCTTGTCGAAAAATATTAAAACTTCTACTGAACTAAGGGTGATGCAGCTGGTGAATGATCTTTGATCTTTGATCTCTAATCTTTCTCCTCTTCCAGGACTACACGCTCGACCTCTACCTTCGACAGATCTGGAGGGACGATCGATTGGCGTTTCCTTCCGACGGTCCGATGTCGTTGACGATTGGTGAGCCACATTAGTACCTTACTCTATCATTATTTGGTTAACCGTTAGAAATTAGTGGTGGGTCTGTGGTATTCCTCGGTTGGGTCGATCGTTTACTATTGGTGTGAGTTAGAAAATCATCTTCGAATTCCGAAATGCATTACTTATTTACTTCGCATCGTTTGCAAGGTTTTTGTGTTCAATCACGCAATGCTTGAGTATGCGAAAACATGACTGAGAAATGGCGTGAACAGTTCCACAAGAATCAGAAACACACAACAAATTGGCTCTAGGTGTTGATCTGGGTTGGGTACGTTTCAACGGGCACTTAAGGTTCAACGCTTCATTATTCATCAGTGTGTCTGCAACTTGCATCTCATAAATCACAATCTTAGCGTTTGCCTGCTATTTATAGTAACTTTTGCCGTCTCTGTTTCGGCGCAAAGTTTACTCTTGCACAGAGCAGGTCTCTATTGTTTCCCAGCAATCAAAGCGACATTTGAAAGAGGCCAACGCCATAAATCTGCTACCTCTGACCGACCAGCACGTTTTGTTGTCGGGCGTGACGTAGATTTCAAACCGGAAGCCCACTTTTCATCGAAGGGCAGGGGCCGCGTTTTTGCGGTGCAGATCTACGGACATTTCTAATTGAAGCTTGAGACCGGAAGTGCTGAATGAACAAACTTGCTGTCTCTTAATTTTGCATGTTCTCTCGCTATCTCTGACCGATGAGAGATAAGGCATAATTGAGAGAGTCTTTAATGAACGAGGGCGGAAATCAGGGGCGATGTTCTTTGTTGGAAATGAATGGAGCAGCGCACTCTCTCAGTCTGACTCTCTCCGTTTGCACACTCTCTCACCATTCAAAGTTACGAGAGAGTGAACTCTAGTTGGAAGTGGATAGAGCAGAAGTCGGACTCTCTCCATTTGGCATGCTCTCTCGTCGGCCAGACTCAGCGAGAGAGCATGCGAAATGGAGAGAGGCAGAAAGTTGCTCGATGAATGGAAGGAGCGATGCAGAAATGCGGGGACTAGAGTGGAAGTTATTATTGGGGGACTGGGGGAAATGACTTTTCTTGGAAAGTTCGTGAACATTGAGTTATTTTCCTCCAGGCAAGAATCCCGCATTGTCAGTTGAACAAGATCAGCGCAGTTATGCAGCGGCTGAAACATAATCTGCTCTGGAATCATTCTGATGAATGGAAGGGGCGTCGAAAGACTTTAATGGACTAGAGTGGAGGGGTTGTCTTATTTGGTCGCTGATGGGGGTGAATTCGCTGGAAATTTCTTTAAAAGTTTCGATGCGTTAGTTGCGATTGTTATTGATGTATTTTTTGCTCATTTGCATCGGACACATTATTGACACACTCATACAGATATTCCAGTTATAGACTTGTTGAAACATACCGAATTCATAAAGAAAGGAGCTGAGAAAAGACCCACCACATTGAAATAGTTAATTAATTAGTAAAATTTATTTCGAAATTCCAGGCATCGACATGGTCAACCAGATCTGGACGCCGGACACGTTCTTTCCCAACGAGAAGAAGTCGTTCTTCCACGAGGCGACCAGTCACAATTCGTTCCTGCGGATCGATAATCATGGGAATGTCCTGAGGAGCATACGGTAGGTTACTGTAGATTACGGTATTATCGATTATTGATTGATTCCAGGCTCACCGTCACCGCCAACTGTCCGATGAGTCTGCACACGGTGAGTATTGATTTTATTATAACATATTTTGGAACTAAAGAGAGCATCAAGGATCAAATTTGATGAGCGTTCCCTTCTTCACAAGCTTACGTTCTCAATTGCTTGCAAAGCCGATGTGAGAGCGTCCGGGTGCACTTCTGTGTTGAGAACGCTCAAATCGAGAGAGAGAGAGAGAG
>LS519952.1:194525-250120 GCA_900490845.1 Pristionchus japonicus | reverse complement strand
CGGCGCATTGATAATAATAGGCAGTCTGATTGTCGGAACTCACTCCCCCACTATCCCTCATGGGAGCAAGTGTGGGATGGCCAATCAAACTTGGCGGGTTCTGAGTTCGCGGGCTCGCATAATACGGCAGAGAAAGTTCTGGGGACTTAATCGTGAACTTGGAATGAATAAAAGACGAAAAATGGACTAAAATACGTTTCAGTTCCCTCTGGACACGCAGAAATGCGCACTCGAGATTGAATCGTACGGCTACAGCACGAAGGACATCATCTACCACTGGCACACGGAGAATACGAGGTGAGGAGTATTGCGAAAGCAAGGTTACAAGTAGGATAGATAGAGTCGCTTAGAGATGCTTTCTGAGTATATCCATGCTTCTTGGTTTGCCGAAATAGAGAGAAGCTTCATTTGCGCTTGCTTTGAACAAATCCGGTTCTCAAACACTCGCGCACACTCATTGCACCTTGTTTGCCTCCGAAGAGTGTGCGGTCCCGTGGTGTAGCGGTTAGCACTCAGGACTCTGAATCCTGCGATGGGAGTTCAAATCTCCCCGGGACCTTCCTCTTTTGCCGAATTTTCGCTGATTCCTCTGACAACTTCGGACTAATTAAACCCAATTTTAACACCGAATAATAAATTTTGCAGCCTGGTAATGGATGACAATGTGCACTTGGCTCATTTCGCCGTCGGAAAAGCCTACCAAATCGAACGCGTCATTTCGTTGAGTACTGGTAAGTGTTATTTTAGATATTATTTAATTAATTAAGCAACTAATTAATACAATTAAGGTAACTACTCCCGCCTAACTGCCATCTTCAACTTCAAACGGAACATCGGCTTCTACCTTATTCAGGTTTATACACTATGCTTGCTAGTCTACGAATGAGTTTCACGAATAACTCAAATTCTTTCATGAAATTTTTCTTCGATAAAATGTAGTGAGCAGATTGAGTTCTCATAACATAATTATAATGATAAATTAAAAAATAATATAAATCATTTCAGATCTATTTCCCCTCCTCGCTGATCGTGGTCATCTCGTGGGTGTCCTTCTGGCTCAATCGAGAGGCGGTGCAAGCGAGAGTCGCGATCGGTTGGTTGATCTTTGATCTTAAGTCTTTCATCTTTGAACTTCCATCTCTGATCATCTTGCCTCGTTCTATCGACAGAGAAGGTCGATTGCAGGAATCAGTTTGAATGAGTTTCACGTTACAATCAAAGGCTTCGAGGAGGTAGAAGAAGTGATTCCGATGACTATACATTGTTTCAAACTCATAATTCTTATCTCAAACGTTTTCCAGGAGTGACCACTGTCCTGACGATGACTACTCTGATGACGAGCACGAATGGGAGTTTACCGAAGGTGATTTGAGTGATGGGGACTTCTTTGTGGCCCGGTCACTGGCGCACTCATTGAGCACCAGGGAACGAAGCTGGAACTAAAGTCAACAAAATGACGGTCATTATGGAATTCAACTTCTCTGAGTACCAATTATCCCTACCCATTCCGCGCTTTCACTCGATTCTGAGCAGTAAATTTTTGATCGAAAAGTGTTACAAGCGTACTGAAAAATGTCTGCCCAATATTGGAGAGCCGTTGAGGAGGTGACATACTCCTACAAATCATGATGTCGTTCATTGTGAAGTTTATATTTTTCAATGAGCACTGACGATTTATGAGGGTCCGTTCTAGGGTTCTCGAGTCAGGCCATTCCGCCCACTCAGGCTTTTCTGAGGCGGTCGAAAAGCCTAGTCAAGCGCTCAGGATACGGTACGCCCAACAGGCGTATTTCAGGCGTAGAACTTCGTTCTTGATCTCTGCTAGATTACGGTTGTTTTGATGAGCAGGGCGGCAGACAAGTATCGGGTTGCAAAGTCTAATTGTCTGCCCAGTCTGGAACCCAGGAAGGCCAATTTCCTCATTGTTCTACGCACAGAATGAGTGAATCTCAAATTACCAGTCTAGTACCGGAAACGAGTGGATTCTAGTCACAACGTAATTGACGTGGGCCTTGCTCGTTGAACACTCTCGAATGCTACACAATATCTTAGCTGCTCAACCACCGGGAAAACCAACCAGCGTCCATTGAAAGTCGCCCCGGGGAAGGAAATGCTTGCTCAGAGATCCGAAACAACAACCTTGAGGCTATTGGTGGAGTGGCTAGGGGTCGTCGGTTATCACAAATTCGATTGAGAAATGACAAACAATGAATATTTGCAGGTCAGCTACGTCAAATCGCTGGACATCTTCCTCGGAGTCTGCTTCTTTATCGGTAAGTTACTGGGTTGATCTTTGATCTTTGATCTCTAAATTGATCTTTGATCTCTTCCCTTTTCAGTCTTCGCCTCGCTCGTCGAGTACGCAGCCGTCGGCTACATGCTGAAGCGACACCGGCGACGGGTATTTGACATTTTGATTTTCGCGCCTTTTTCAGATACTACGAAAAGTTGGTCATTTTGTGTAGAGATTTTTTAATTGACTGAAAGTTGGCGGGAATTCAAAATTCAAATTTGTTCAGGCGGACGCTCCGTCGCCCGTGACCTACTTCGAGTCGGAGACGTCGCCCAATCTGCAGCCGGCCAATGGGCGGATGCGGAATGGTGAGTGATCTTTGATCTTCGAAATTATCTAATCTTTGATCTCCTCAGGCAGCAATCGATTGCGGCGCAACAACAATCGGTCGGGAAAGAGCAGTATCAACATTCCGGTATGTACGGTTCCTCGAGACTGAATCAGATATTCTTAACTCATTCCTTGATGGTTATGTTGTGAAGCACACTTGAAAAACCGACGAAAAGTTGGTCATTTCCTGTAGTGGCTTTCAAAAATGCAAAATGATGGGCGGGAATTCAAATTGGAGTTTCCAGATGGACCACCTCGACGCGGAGCACATCGTCCCTCTTCTAGTGGCTGTGCCGGTGACGCGGCGGCCGCGGTGGACGATCCGGCCCGCACAGGTACGGCTGCCTTACGGTTTCAAGATTACTGTAGGACAATATCAAGAAGATCGGCAATCTGATCACTACGGTAATAAGTACGATAGCATCGGCGGAGGACGATACGGTCCGCGCAGGTACGGTAGCTACAGTATCCCTAACAAGTACGGTACCTTCGAGGAAGCAATCAAGTTAGCTCAGACTAGCAAAACTGTGAACGAAACGGCCTGGAACGGCATCGATAAGAGTACGGTCACCAAAGTACGGTAGCATGATGAGTATCAGTACAGTGTGATTGCGGTAGAAATATTTTTATTTGTTTTTGGTCATTCGCCGACGCATACGTATCATTGCGAATGAATGTGCCATCTTTTCTTAAGCTGATGAAACACATCTCACCTCATTCAAAGCTGAATCTCCAGGTCGATCTCGCCTCTCGCTTCCTCTTCCCGCTCTTCTTCCTCATATTCCAAGTCATTTACTGGTTAGTTTCAATCACTTTGCGCTACTCGATCACGACTAGATGAAAAATTGATCATTTCCTGTACAGAGTTTAAAAAGTGTATATTTTTGGCGCCAATTCAAACATAAATTTTTTTTTGCAGGTACTGGTACTTCTTCTCGACGATGGGCAGCGAGAATCAGAACGACAACTCGCTGCCGAGCGGATCTTGAATTTCTAAAACCCGGATTCCCGGTCTCAACGTCCCGGGTTTTACTTCTCTGACCAATAGAGTTCAAAATTATTGAAGAGGAGCGAGACCAACTCCTCGAATATCTCATCCCTTGCTCAATTTCCCTCACTAGCCCCTGTGTCTGTGATTTACTGTACTGATTTCCCATCCCCGGTTCTCTCAAGGGTTCAATCTTCTCTTTTTACGGAGCTTTTCAAGCTCTTATTATCTCCACATCACTCCTCTAGTCATGCGAGCTTGTTCGTTTACCAACACAACATTTATCAAATGAATAAAGTTATTAAACAATATAAAAGGTTTGATTCATACACTGAATACGAAGTGATACAGCACCCGGGGTAGTGAATATTATATAATTGAGGGATCACGATAAACTACTATGAAAAAGAGGTTCAGGTAGGCGTGATAATAACAATGTTGATTCTGTAGAAAAAAACGAAATGAGTCATCCGACGGCCAAACAATAAGCGTTTTCCCCGATCAACCTCTTGCTGTGATGCATCACCAACAGTAATTATGAACAAGATCAATGAAGATGAAACAGTTATTAGAGAATGTGACAATTTGAGAGATGCATACTGGATGTCTTATCAGTGCCTAACAGTACGCGTTCTTCCCAATGGATCGCTTGCTTCTGTGCATCACAAGACGCGCGACGCTCTCGCTCGTGCGCAGCTTGCAGTAGGAGAAACCTGAAGATTGTTAATTATTTATTTAGTTTAGTTGTTAGTAACCCTGAGTTTATTAATATCTGATTAATTTGGTGATTAAATGGTTTTCGCACAATTGGAAAGAGAAAATCGCATGAGTTTCATGTGTTGCTGAAAAAAGTGAGCGAATGGTTTCGAGCAATGTCACTAGATTCTGCGATAATAACAAAAATTCAAAGAAACTATCAAGTTATCTTGAATTTTTTGAGAGCATAATATGAGGATCAAATTGTTTTGAGAACGTTTAGTGGCGGAATTTGAATTTCGCGGCACTATTAGCAAAAAAAACCCGAAAAGTTGGACAATTTATGTAGAGAGTTTTGAATTAGTTTTTTTTGGGGGAATACAAGTGTTTGAATTTCGTAATTATAACCTCGCTCGTCCACGATCGGCATCTCCTCGGCAAACGGCGGGCAGCGCTTCCCTGGAATGAGTAGGTGATCTTTGATCTTTGATCTTCGATCTCATATTTCGTCATGCATGATTGGCAAAAAACAGTTCCGGGTTCTTTCAATCTCTGATCTTTGATCTCTGATCTCTGACCACTCCAAACTCACAGCATTTCTCGAACAAGAAGTGCGTCCCGGGCTCGCAGAGGCATCTGGAAAGGGATTGATCTCTTTTGCATTTATTACAGCATCGAGGCTCAGCTAAGTTTCTCAATCTGTTGAAAAAAACGAACGAGCACTATTAGTCTATAACTCATTTTCTGGCTTGGCATCTGAATTCTCATTTTGACGCCTCTCCTTCTCACCTCGAAGGCGTCTGTTCCATATCACACACTGTCGAATCACACGACCTTCGACATTGTTCATCGGAGACACAGCCAGTTGCGTTCGGAGTCAAGGCTGCAAAGAATCTTCGTTTATGCCTACGATACACTCAAGAGAGAAGTTAACTAAATTATACAAGTTATTTCTCTAACGGAACCGGCGATTCATTTTCACCGTTGTCTGCAATCTGCGTGACTAAGTAGAATGATCTGTTCAATAACTACTTGTCTTTGCATTGTAGTGAACAGTGAAAAAAATAGTATACTTTCTTTATTAATCAAACGACAATCGTTGCATAGCAAACTAACAATCAGAATTTTTGACCAAGTTGTCGCTTCGTCGCGGACACACAACATCCTTTCTTCCTAGTCCTGCCTTTCGAATTCCGTTCGGATCTCATTGTCGATTCGATGAATTGATCCTCCAGCGAAAGTCATAATTCGAAGTATGTCATATTGATCTTTTCGATATCCACTCGCTTCACTTATCATCGACATGCTCGCAGTTATTTGCAAATGCCCTGAAGGATTCTAGAAAAAATATGATAAACGCGAGAGACTAACCTGTCGCGATTGAACTAAGATGCGAAACAGTGTTGGTGTCATTTTGAACTTGACAGCTATCTCTCTGCCTGTCACTGGCATCTGATGAATCGGTACTAGGTCGGATGAGAACCGACTGGATGAGAACCGACTGAATATTCCGCCTATTACATCACTCGTGTCTGTCTCTTCTCGTCCAGTCGGTTCTCATCCGACCTAGTTCCGTTGAATCAATTGCTGTGTTGATCTACGAACAAAATGGACTCACTGATCATTTCGAAATTAATTCAGACAATTTTTGTCGAGGATATTCGATAGTGCATGCATGTAGGGCAGGCGAACTGAAAGAGACCGAGAATCTTGCCAATACGTATTTAAAAAAAAAACGTGTGTAGCAAGGAATGCAGAAGAAGAAATGAGGAGAGGGAAGCGAGAAATCGATGGAAACTATTCTGACTCATTCTGAAAATGAAAGACGAGGAGAGAAGGTGTAGGAGAAATGATTCATTGGGGTGTGTAATCCGAGTAGTCGGCAGGAATATTTAGTGCGGAAACGGAAATCCAAATATTGATTAGCCAGGAATTTTCGATGCGCTTAAGGTCGAATCCTCCATCGTTCTTTGCCTTCTTCATTACAATCTGACTGTGAGAAGTGTACTGTGAAAGATCAATGCAAAGAAATCAAAGTTTATAATCGTGGAGCAATCACCATTCGTAATCATGATTTATCGCACTTTTTTTTCTCAACACACCGTGGTCCCCCATTTCGTCTTGTTGTTCGCTTTCTTGCTTGTCGCTTCCATCTCGTCCTGTTGCAAGAAGGGCCTGCCGTCCGAACACCGGAAGTCTTTGCTCGCCCAGTTATTGCTTCTTCACCACGAGGTATTCGATTAGATGAGCGGGACCTGAAGATCGATTGAGAGGGGAGATTGATGGTTCAGCAATTACGAATGCCGGAAACGCAGAAACTGACTGTGTCGAATTGTGAAACAACTTATTGCCATTGCCACTTCTTCCATAGCCCGTTCAATATTTCGTCCTGAGCAGACTTTCTGACAATAGAAGCTGTTAAAAGATTGAGATCTATGAGGGAAATGAACTAACCTGATGTGTCCATTTTATTCGTATGTGACTCTTTTATCGATTTCAGAGAATAGTGCATGCGTGTAGGGCGTGCAATATGAAAGAAATAGGAAATTATTTAAAAAATGAAGCAAAAACACATGGTAACAATAGGAGAAAAAGAATGACTAGAGGAGAGAAGGGACAAATCGAGGGATTCCTCCACAAATGATTCATTCGCAATAGAAACGGCGGTGGAAGTGAAAGTGATTCATCTCTTTAAGTGTGCATTTCGCTTTTTTCAAATTGCTTCATGTTTTGAAAACATCAATTGTTTATTCAACAATCAGATATTTAACGCAGTCCACTTGCCTGGACAGAGAAAGGCGAAAATCGCCGGAAACAGATTCGGAAATGGTCCATATGGGCATGATGAGACTGCTTCTGGAAGCTAGAATCCGTTTTCAAAAGATGATCAGAACTGTATCAGCATTCACGAACTTTCGAAGGATTCATTGACGTTGGAAATCGATTCTCTGTTATTGCTTCGTCCTCATCACTAATCATTGAAATGCTCGCAATTGTTGGAATACGTTCTGAAGGGAGGAGATTGACTTGAAATACTTTTGACTTCTATTATTGAGAATTTGATGAATTAGTGAAACAAACCTGTTCACGATTGAATTGTGTCTTGTCCTGTTGCGAGAGTCGAATGAAGATGCAAACTCGTTTTTCTAATCATCGTTATACTCACAATTCCTTGAACATGACCTAAAGACCACGCGATAATGTTTTTCGTAGTAAATTGTTGAGTTTATTATGACTGCAAAAATTGAGAAACTAACGGTTTCTCTCGAAAGATTCGGAACCAGATGTGAATTCGGCAATTTGAAATTGATGACTACTTCAGTGCCACTGTATCCAACTGTAATGGAGTACAAATGTGTGCACAAATGAACTCACTGGTTACTTCGCTATGAGCTGTGAATGAATTCTATTTTGTATTTTCCGAGAATATTCGATGGTGCATGCGTGTAAAGCATGCAAACTGAAAAATGGCAATTAATCAATAGATACGAAAAACACAATCGAAGGTAGGAGAATAAATGAGGGAGAGAAAAGTGATGAATCAAAGGAGATATCCGACTCTAGTGAATCATGAGAAGAGAGACGGTGTACGAGACGGTGAGTCATCTCTTTTGTCTAATCACCTGCAGTTGTATTCAGCCGGAAAGTACTAAACCAAAGTAGGGCTTCTCATTTATTTTTCACAAAACAGTCCTGGCACCCGAAAGAGTAGACCTTTGGTTCTTTTCACTTCAATTTTCACTTCATTTTTTGCCTTTGCAAAATCGACGAATTGATGTTCCTGTTCGATTATCTTTCATAGTACAGTCAGAGTTATCGCAACTTCTTTGGGACAAGCTTCTTTCTGAGCACTTTTCTTCTTCTCTTGTGAATGGTTGATCCGAACACGGTCGATATTCCCAGAGACTGAGCAGCGTGTTGCTCGCTTGCAACGCAATGATCAGTGGAAGATACCAATCCGAAAAGAAGGGATTCGATGAATAAACAGATGAATGAATATGATCAAAATATTTTCAAAAACTTACCATGACCAGTTCGGTGACATACCATATTTCAGATTTTACCAGTGTATCCGAATGTAAAGTTTAATGGCGATATTCAAAATGAAGCTCATGTATTTCAACGCCATATTCGAAACTCGAGCATGTGTGTAGGACATGCAATCTGGAATCGATTAGTACCTAATAGAATCGAGCAAATGTGGCGCGGAGCGAAATAATGCACGAGTTTCAGGGGAAGCACGAATGGAGAAGAATAAAAAAAAAGGATGCATTCAACTCTCCGCATGATTCACAAAGGGAAGAAAGGAAGAAAAGGTAAGGGAAAGGGGTTTTGCGAAAAGAAAGACATTCATGAACAAAACAGAAAAGGAAACGAGTCAAACATGCGAAATTTTTATGAAATGCGCCTTGAAAGGCGATCAAATGAAGATATATTTCAGAACGCTTTGACAGTTTTCAGAATGAAAACACACCAGGCAGTTGGGTTGTCAAAACGATTTCCGTTTATTCGCACACTAGAGAGACAAACAGCCACAGAGTGCGAATAGTTTCAAGAGAGCGCGAATAATTCGCAGAGAGAGACGAATTGCGAATAATTCGCACTCTCTTCTCTCTGATTCTCTTTATTTTACACGCTCTCTAGCCGTCTGTCTAACACATTTGCATCCGAGAGGGAAATCCGGTGCGAATAATTCGCAAAAACGCGAATAATTCGCACTCTCTCGGCGGAAGGGACGAGAGGTGCGAATAATTCGAAACCGAAACCGAACCGACAACCCTACCAGGCAGACAGCATCCCGGCCTTGCGAGTCACTCCGAAGGACTTTTTAAACGTCATTGCTATCTATTACGCTACTTCACACAAAGAATTTTTATCAAAATACTTTTCCTGCAAAGGAGAAGCCACTGAGATAGCAACGTACCAGGCAGGCAGCACCCAGGACGAGCCAGTGTGGCTCCAAAGCACGATTGGTCGAATGGGCAATCCTCCACGGTGATGCATTCTGGAACGACAGTCTTCAGCATATCAAAGATGGCGAACGACCGAATGAAGCCATTCACCAAAAACGCCATACATGAAAGAATTTACTACATAATTGGTTCAGCGATCAATGAAGCGCAAAAAATGGACCAGACACGAACCTTTGCTGCACTCAGTGAGATCCACAGGTGGAGACTGGGCGGGTCCGGAGGAGTCGATGAAGAGCTCGGTGCGGGGGAGATACCTGAATGACGAGTTGCGAAAAAGTCAACATCTATGTTTCATCTACTCAATATAGCACTTGACAGAAAGCGAGCAATGATTGAAGTTGCATTGGTTGAACTTTAAAATATCCTAGAACAGTAACAATAGAAAATTATAGCTTTGAGACGCAAAGCTTGTTTTTATTCAGATAGATATCTCCAACTAACCACGGAGCATTCGCCGCAACGTCAGCACTGTACTTCATCGTCACTGGTTCGACGGTTGTGGGGATGAGGAGAGAGAGGAGGAAGGAGAGGGTGTTGTTGAGCATCTGAAAGTCTTGTTTCTTTTTTTCGCAAATTAATTTTGTTTCTTATTCAGTAGAACTTGCTCTTAACATGCTCCTAGTCAAGTGAATTTTAGTGTGAATCTGAGAAATCGTTGATGAATTGTTCTTTGAATGTAGAATTGAATGTAGAAATACAACTTTTCTAAAGCTGTTAGTTCTGTGATAACTCAGAGATCTATGTAAAGGTTTCTAGAGATGAAGAGTTTGAGCATCTCGAAGCGCGATTATGAACAAAATTGAACCGAATTGATTCTAACAATCGAAATTAGAACAATTAGAACTGACGAAATGGCAATACCTCTATCCAGTTCATCACGAAAGCTCTTGTGAAATAGCAGAAACTGACTGGCGCTCAGAAAGGAATGAGGAGCTAGGGGCTACTGGTGAAATGTGATAGCACTGATCGAAAGACTCTCTCACTTTCCCATGCTCTCTCATCGATCAAACTGATCCTTCATCGAAGCGAGAGATAAGGTAACATTGAGAGACCATTAAATCGACGAGTCGAGAAAGCGCTACGAATCTGAGAGTACATTAACTCCTTTTCCCCGGAAGGGACGAGCCTTCTTGTGCAAATAGAGAGGTTCTTAGCGTCTGTCAAGGTGTTTACTGCGAAATCTCAAAGACTCTCTTGATTTCACGCACTCTCTCACCCTATCTGACGATTTAGATGATGCATCAGAATCTCTTCGATTAGAGAGATCTCTCGCTTCCCCAGTAGACGGGTGTTTGCATTCCTGACCCCCGGAGGGGTGTACTAAGGTGAGGGGGAGGAAAAGTTCCACGTCAGCAGAGTTCAGATTCCTTTTTTTTCGATAACCGACTTGATAAGCCTGATGATGATTCACTACTATTGTTTCCGCATTTGGCTCCAGTGCACGAAGGCTTCGATATGCATACTTTCTCAAATGAGAAGGTTCATAAAAAAGTCGCCGTGACTTCGAATCTGAATATTCGTTCTCTCAAACTGCGAAAATCAATCAATTGTGGCAAAAATGAATATTATTCGTAGGGATTTAAATAACAATCGAAAGGCAAGCAAAGCACCTAATCATGGGGAACAATTACGAAGAGACATTCGGTCTTTGTAGGCAATAAACTAGCGAAGAAAGGCACGAATTTCAATGACAATCACTATTTTTCAAATGCGTAGCTCACAAATCGTCCATAGTTCTTCGGTCGGAGCAACTCTTGCCCCGAGACCACCATTCCCAGCAGCCAGTCCGATCTGTATTGAGCGTCAGTGATTTTGACGATTGGTTGGGATGTCGATTCAGAATAGAGCAAATAAAATCGTCGTCCGGTTTCTGGCTGCATCTGCTTCATGAATATTGCCGTGTAGCGCGCATCCTCACTCTGCAACGGGAACATCTCCGCATTTTGGACTACGACAGCTCAGAGTGAGCGCGTAATGGCAAAATTGAAAGTAGTGTTCTTGAGAGTCTAGACTCTGGTGCACTCAATGATGGCATCTTTAGGGCTCCAACACCACTACAGAATCAAGGGCCGAAGTGCCCTCTCGCCACTGGACTACTCGCGCTCGCGATAGAGAAGACTAACGGACTTGTGACCCGCTGCAGATGGATCTTCTAAGTATCCAAGTAAGTACACCACTACAGTGTGGTTGTATTGGAGCCCTAATGAAAAACCGCCTACACTCGCCTTCAGATTCCGCGACAGCTTCACGCCAGGGAGTCCGCTTCTCATCTGCATGCCAGTAGCGGCATCTTGATAGTTGAGGAAATCTTGGACGAGCAAGGGATGCAGATCGTCGAATAATGTGCAGACCACATCACCACGTGTGTACTTCAGCCGCAACTGCAAATAAATCAATGCAGATTTTAAGTTCTCTGATACTTTATAAAGGAAAACATTGAACTTATACTAACTTTTGGGCGTTTTTGTCGCCTTGTTCGAGAAATCAATTGAAGTTGTGCTCGTCTCTGGAAATATTCGAATTTTTCGGATCATTTTCCTATTCACGTCGTCCAGAACAATCTTGAAATCAGGAGCAATGTCGGCTGAGTGCTTCTCCATCCAATTGTCGAGGCATTCGACCAAACAAAATTTCTTTGTAAATTCATTCTGAAAATATTCAATATTACAAAGCTTATGAACAAAAATTACCAGAAAATCGGTATTGTGAGTTGTTGCCGCAATTTCTTGTATACACGTCGCTGCGTTTCTCTCCATACACGGAGAATTCCTAAGAACAAGCAACGCCATTCGCTTGCACCACTCCAATTGTTGGACGAAGGCGAACCGATCACAATGTTGCAAAGTTGTAGTAATAGAATTCAATTCCACTGAACACAGTATATTTTGTGCGTATTCAACGTCACCCACTTTCTCTTCGAACTTTTGCTGAAAACAGCCATGATGATCGCATAGGGACGATTAACAAAATGGTGGTTGGGTTCAAATCCATTATTTCCACAAATTTTTCGGTCCTTTCCTTGAAGTTTCCGTAGAATGTATTGTAGAAGAAGGGGGAGCGTAGGGCTGCAGCCTAGAGAAAATGACTTGAAATTCCAAAAACAAATAGTTCAACCAGAATTCGAAATACGATCTGTCGTTTCTTCATTTGTAGGTCGTTTGATCGGTCAGTACTATGGAAAAACGAAGAAAAAGATCGTCGCCTAATCTGTTGAGCAGACTCACGCCGCAATCGACTTTCAAAATATACAAAACGATGTAACTCGTTTTCTATTAGCCAACTCGACCGCTCGTCTCACCAGAGAAAAAGCAAAATGAGGTGAGTGAGTGCTGATCTGACTAGCAGGGAATTCACAACTTCAAGCTTCTTGTAAGGTTTCGTAGTTTGGATTTACATACCTCAGTGGGCAAGAACTTATTTCCAGCTTCGGTTTTGACCCCTCTTGAACCACATTTGGCTGCGAACAGTCCAACATCCTCGTGTTCCAATTCATTAGCATCGGGAATACTGAAATTACGATCATCAAGAAAGAGCTAATTTGCCATTATCTGTGACAGAGATTGGTGCTTTAGATTCGAAATCAATCACATATAATTATTATAACTGAATTTATCTAAACTATTAATTTTTTAAACATGTGTTAGCAGTCACTGTTGTTTATATTTTCAATATTATCATTATTATTAAAATGATTACTCCTTTAACGCCTTTGAGGGATTCATTACGACGATTCTCATATTCTGCGACGGCGGTTGATCGAATTTCCTGCTTCCTTGCCAGAAAATAGATCGGATCTTGACGAATTGGGCTAAGAATGGACCGATTCGAAGTCGAAGAGAGCTTTTGGTGCCTGCTCTCCACTGAATTTTTCAATTATTTTTTCATTAATTTATATTTACATCATTGTTTTCTACTTTTATGTGTGAAGGCAATCAATATCGTGGAAGACATATCTGCTAGACATGATTCCCATGGATTATCCCATGGTACCCCCTAGAAATAGATTCTGTGAATTGCTATGAAGAGGAATACAAACCTGATCTGAGTAGGGGAAGACAAAGCAGGAAACTTACCGAGAGATTGTGATCTCCAATTGTAATTTTCACTCGTGTGGTCGATTTTTGTTCGATCAATTTCGTTCGAGTGAACGTAAAGCACAAATCTTCAACATCTTGCACCGGAATGAAATTATCTAATTCTCTGAAATTGAATTATCCAACATAATTTGAGAAAAAAACGTACATTTGCTCAGTATCGAAGAAGAATTTAATTTGCAGCCTTTCACGGTCCACAAATTCAATGGAATGATAGGTCGAAGCCTCCACCTGAATCATATATTTTGATCGGCACAAAAATGCTCTAAAAATTCAAATTAGTATTCACGCATTTTTAGATCTTTGTTCTCAGTTATAAAATCGACTCGTAACCTTGCATTCTTTATCTTATCGGTGCAGTAATTCCCCAAACAAAAGTCCAAGGATACTTCATTGGTAGCCGTGATTTCAAAGTGCGGAGTGCATTAGCAACACAGAGCAAAGCCTTACATGGACACGTTTACCAGCTTTTGACCGCTTCGGGGCAGGTTCATCGTTGGGCATGAGCCTGAATGAAAGGACGATTGAGATGGCGAAGATAATGCACCAGTACAATCGAAATACGAAAAAAAGTATGGCAAAAGTTGATAACCACAGCAGGATTCAAAACACGCAAGCGCGCACTTTCCACAATGTGGCCGCGCGCTTTTCTCTTGACCTGGGCCAGTTTCGATTCATAAGCCTTGTGCTAATGTATATTTTATTATTTTCATTTTTTAAAGATAAGTCTATGATTATGTCCAATTATTGAGCTTGATTACACTTGAAGGCCCGCTCGACAAGCACAATTTATTTTCGCATAATCACCTCTGAAAAATGCCGGTAGGGTACAGATTTCACTGCATTTTATCCACAAATTCTCTACATGGACATGGAATATTTTATCTGTGAGGGAGAAATGCATTCCTTTACACACAGATACAACACGCTTGTGGAAACAACGGAATATTTACAGCTGCCGGAAATCGTGAGGTCATCGAATGGTGTAGCTAACGAATTTCGATGGGTCATTTCCGAGCAGGGCTTGTCCGTCGGTCACTATTCCCAGCAGCCAAGCTTCTCCTTGGTGACAGGGGTTGAATATGATTCTGGAACCAGCATCATAGTACATCACATATAGTCGCTCTTGCTGCTCTGGCTGCTGCATGAACATGCCGACTTTGCGAGGGTCACCGTCAGTCTGCAAGAGAGTTAGGCGGGAAATCTTCAGTGCACACACTCTCTCACAGGTCAGAGAGCCGAGAGAGTGTGTGAAATGTGTCTTCATTTGCAATTCCTAAGTGAGAGGTTGAACCGCGAACTGCTACACGGCGATGCGATTTATTTGTGGTGTAAACAAAACTCTTGCTAGCGATTGATTGGGTGCTATGGCTGCACGCTTCGATTTGCAGTGAATTGATTTGTATAGAAATACGGTTGATCCTTTTCACAAATTGGTCAAGGTTCCTCTCAGAATCGGTGGCAAATGGTAGGCAAACGGAAGTTAATGTTTTTTTGTCGAAATGCTTTCGAGCAGATTTCATGCTCCATTTATTTACCTGCAGTGGGCGTGATAGCTGTAGCAATGGTCGGCCGCCTACAGTTCGTGTATAGGTGGCTGGAGTCTTAGTCGCCGCGAAGTCGCGAAAATCGCGAATGAGACAAGGGTGAAGGTCAGCAAAGAGTTTGCACGTGACTTTGCCATCTGTGAATTGTAGATCCATCTAAAAAATGAATATGAAGAAAAAAATTAATGCTAAATACGCTTAAAAGTAAAAGGTTCCTTACACTTGGCTGTGCAGCGAAAGATGAGCGCAGAGTATTTATTCTCTGAAAATAGGAGTTTCACCAAACGAGATCCAAAATCATTCATCGCACCTCATTAATGATTGTGTTGAAGGTTTCGTCGAATTCGTTCGAATATCTCTCACTCCAGCTTTCGAGACATCCCGCCAAGCAAAATTTGTCAACGAATGCCTTCTGACAACGTAACTGATTATTCTTGGGAAAATAGCAACACGAAAAAATGTAAACTGACCAGCAGGTTTTCATTACAAGGCAATGCTGAATGCATGATAACCAGTAGCATTTGTATCAAGCAAGCTTCAGTTAAAAAGTGCTTGCAGTTTCATTTATTTTTTTTTGATTTTTTTTTGGATTTCTATGAGTTCAAGTGAGACTTGTTGGATGTCTATCGAAAAGCTAATCATGGTGAAAATTTTAGTTGCACACGTCATATATCCTCCTAGCGACTTTCCCTTGTAAAGTTCAACTTCCGCAGAGTTTCAAGTCAAGGTCTATCCGACATATACGACCTGATTAAGTCGATCATGAATCACTACTATTGCTTCTTTGTTTTGCTTTAGTGCGTGTCTGTCGACAACAGGCTCACTTCAATTCACAAGCTTTATCAAATTCGAGAGTTCATCTAAAAGTGCAGACACATAAAACTCGCTGAACGAATTGTGATGCCAATCACAACCGTTCGAACGAATAGCTCACATACTGTCCAAAGTTGTCCGGTCTGACAAGCAAATCTTGCCCCTCAATCACTACTCCCATCAACCAGTCTGATGATTCGTATTGAGTGTCCGAGATCTTGACGATTGGTTGGAGTGTATATTCAGAATACAGCAGATAGAATCGTGCCGGATGTGGCGGCGGAGAGTCCGTGAAGATACCGGTGTAGGGAGTGTCAGTATTCTACAAATACAAATTGATTCTCGGTCATTGTGCAGTTCCCATGCACTTGCAGCACTAGAGACTGCGCATAGACAATTTGAAAAAAAAGAGCAGACACATTAACCCAGGAAGACATCTCGATAACACCAGCTCACCTGCAAGTACCTTGACAGTTGCATTCCAGGAAGGCCATTTTCCATGGTCACACCAATGGCAGTATCTTGATAGTTGAGGAAATCACTGAGAAGCAATGGGTGCAAGTCATCGAACAACGTGCACACGACGTCTCCAAGTGTGAATTTCAGCCGCAACTGCGGATAATCATTAGAAAATGCAGATTCGAAATTTTATAATCCGTCATTGCGGGAAAAACTTGAAAATTGGACGTACTTTTGGGCGCTTTTGGCGCCTTGTTCGAGAAAGCGAACGAAGTTTTGATCTTTTCTGGAAATAGGATTTTGAATGTCATTTTAAGTCTATCTGATGCACTTAGCCCAGCAAGTAATCTTTGAATTTTTTGGATCATTTTCCGATTCACCTCATCAAGAATGATCTTTAAATCCGGAGCGATGTGGGATGCATGCTTCTCCATCCAAGTGTCGAGACATTCGAACAAACAAAATTTCTTCGCAAATTCATTCTGATAAAATATTGCATTATCCCGTGTCAAAGGTCGGAGTGCTCAGAAAATTACCAGAATATCGTTAGTATGAGAGGCTTCCGCAATTTCCTGCACACTGGTCGCAACGTCCGTCTCTTCACACAGAGAACTGCGTAGAGCGTTCACTGCCATCGACTTACACCACTCCAAGTGTTGCACGAAGGAGAATCGATCGCAATGTTGCAATAACATGGCAACAACATCCAATCGCACTGAACACAGATATTTTGTGCGCATAATGAGTGCTGAAAGACAGTTGCCGAAACCCTAAACTATTTTAATAGATAACGTTTGCAACCCAGCGAGAGTGTGTGAGATCGAGAGGTTTGTCAACTAGGGATGCCAGGTCAAATACCAAGTGTCTTGGTTTCTCGTCTCGCTGACTCAAATGCTTGGTTTGGGGCAAAATGAATATCAAATATTTGTTTTTTTCCAATGCTTTGGATTTGCGCTCTCCAATATTTCCACACTCTCTCGCTTATTTTTCGCAAAACAAATATTTGGTTTTCAGACCAAAGCTTTTGTTTTTCCTACTAGGCACCAAATATTTGGTATTTGTATTTGATCCGGCATCCCTATTGTCAACAATTGAGAGAAATTAATTTGTTACGACTATAAAGTGCTTCAATGCTTTCAGCCATCCTTAAATTTTGTAATTGCCATGGGACTTACCTATGCCTCGAGCAGTAGAAGAGAACATCCTCTGGTGTGCCGCCCCAAGTTGGAATCAAGCAAAGGATGGTTTCCAAGTTGGGATCAAGCACAGTACCCCTGCCTCGAGCTCCCAAGTTGGAATCAAGCACCGGACCAATACGCCGGTGCTTGATTCCAACTTGGGAGCTGAAAAAAGGGGCCATACCCGCCGTGTCTAGAGCGCACCGAGCCTATAAGGACCCTCGAACAGGCTCCCTCCAAACCGAACCTGGGCGCGGCTGCGCCTAGCTGCCTACGGTCCTAGAAAGACCGTCTTTTGGAAGTGACCCGCCCCACGTGGTCTTGCCGCGCGGGGTTCGGTTACTGTATGAGGCAGTTCATGCTGTCTTCAATCTATAACGATCTTTGATTGGAAGAAACCAAAGCTACCGTAACCGAACAGAGGACAGACCCAAGTTGGGATCAAGTAGTTTTCCAAGTTGGAATCAAGCAGGTTTCCAAGTTGGAATCAAGCAGTTTTCCAAGTTGCCCCCAGGCCTGGTCGCAACTTGGAAAACTGCTTGATTCCAACTTGGGGCGGCACACCAGAGTCCTTACATATCGTTCAGTGACGATAACCACAATTGCAATTCTGTTCAAATCCGCGATCTCCACAAATTTTTCATTGGTCTCCATGAAGTTTCCGTAGAATATGTTGTAGAAGAAGCCCGACCAGAGGCCTGCCACCTAGAGAAGATAGATTGACATTTCCGAAAATCTTCTACAAGCGTCTGAGCTAGAAATCAGGGATGCCGAAACTTGTTTGAACGGTCAGTAAGACGAAACAGGAAACAGTTATCTGTCACACGAACTGTTGCGCAAGCTCATATCTCAATAGCCTTTCGAAAGACACTGAGAAAATAGAGAGAAGGGGCTTGTTTCTTCGTTCCTTTTGCAAATCGATACCTCAGTCGGCAAGTGCTCGTTTCCAGTAGCGGATTTGACCCCTCTCGAGCCACAATGTTTTGCGAATTGTTTAACATCAGTGTAAACAATTTGATGAAAGGAGAAGCTACTGAAACGAAATTCGTCAACAGAGAGAAATACATCAACAAAGAGCTTTCTAAACTCGGTAATATTACGTGTTCACTCACTCTGTAAGTTTCGCAAAGTTTTTCAGCGTGACTTTCATAATGCGCGACTGCGGTTGATCGATTTTCCTGCTTCCTTGCCAGAAAATCTCTCGGGTTTTCACGAACTGAGACACGAAAGGTCCGATGCGCAGTCGGAGCGAGCTTTGGTTGAAAGTAGGCATCTGCGAAAATCCCATTTAGTCTATCTGGCAGTCGAATTAATGTTTGAAGGGGAGGGGAGCTCTTATCTTGGCAACAATGATAACCATGGTGTGCAAAATGCTACTCTACTGATGCTGATTAGTGATATCGTGCAACGAACCGGTTAGGGGAAGCAAAGATTAAACTTACAGAGAGAGCGTGCTCTCCCAATGAAATATTAACTTTGGTGAGCTGTTTTTGTTCGATCCTTCGAGTGAAAGTGAAACACAAATCCTCGACATCTTGCACGAGAGTACACGCATCGAGCGATCTGATATTCGAAAATATGTTAAGTTATTAAACTTTGAAAAACGTACAATTGCTCCGTATCGAAGAAGAATTCAATTTGCAGCCTTTCGCGGTCCACAAATTCAATGGAATGATAGGCCGAAGCCTCCACCTGAATCATATATTTGATCGGCATGAAAGTACTCGAAAAATAACATTTGAATTCCCGCATTTTTGTTCTCATTAGTAAAATCGGCTCGCAACCTTGCATTCTTTAGCTTATCGGCGGCGTTGTAATGCCCAAAACCAAGTTTTCTCTCCACTGGGAGCCGGAATATCAAGCTGTGGAGAACATTTAAAAAAACACACACAGAATAACGCCTTACTTTTCGCCGCTTCGGGGCAGGTTGATCGTTGGACATGAGCCTCAATGAAAGGACGATTGAGTTGGCGAAGATAATGCACCAGTACAAGCAAAATACGAAGAAAAAAGTATGGCAAAAGTTGATAACCACAGCAGGACCACAGCGCGCACTTTTCACAACGTTGCTGCGCGCTTAGCTCTTTCGAAGGGTCAAAGTTTCGATTTTACTCCTTTTATTTCGATTTTATTCCTAATTAATTTAAGATAATATTACTATTATTGTATTTATCCCTTGTTCGTGGATGAGTGACAAGTAAGAATATTTAAAAAAAAAATACAAATCAAGAAGCTGTCCCAGCTCAACAGAAAAGCACGCGGCAGGGATGTGAGAAACGTGCGACTGCGTGAACACTCCGCCTCAGCTGTCGTTCAAATATTTAGCGGAATAGTGATAACAAAATCGCGTAAACTTCGTGGTCTCAACCGCAATTGATGATTCATGGCAGACTCCGAGTACGAACCAACTGAGAAGCGAGCCAGGACTGACGGAAATGCTCTAGTAAGTACTATTTTCAAGTTGAAACACGACATAGACGCAATGTGTTTTCTATTTTCAGCAATTTTCTGACTGTAGAGGATTGTTGGACGTATGGCTTTTGCAATATTTCAGTGATTTGCTGAGTAGAACGTGTTCTCGGGATGGTTGGGGATGAAGGATGAGCTTCGTTAGGCGATTAGAACGAAGTAGGAAAATTAATTGTGGGCTCGCGGTTGGATGTGACAGCCCACTGGATGAACTCTGGTGTGCCGCCCCAAGTTGGAATCGAGCACCGCAACCAATACGCCGGTGCTTGATCCCAACTTGGGGCGGCACACCAGAGATTACATTTCTCATTGAAGGACGATGCTGTCCGTGAAGTCGAGCAGGAAGCTGCGGCCCATCACGCGATCGAGTTTGTGAACGGCGACAAGCTGCAAATCGAATTCTACTACGACCCTGACCAGCTGTAAGTTTAGCCCTTGTTTCCTCGCACATACTTGGCTAGCGTAGCCGATTCTTTCGATTAGCCTGCTGTTTATTGCAACCATTTGTTAGAATTCCCCTAGCCAGCTGATGAGCTAGATGCTCGCCATCTGAGACACTTACTATAATCAGGTCACTCGACAATTTCGTTCCCATCCACGATGTCGAAGATTTGTGCTTCCTCTTCTCTCGGATCGAAACGCCAGGCCCAATGGCTGTTACAACAATTGATGTTTCGATCGGGGAGCACACTCTATCCGTATGTTTTTTCGATGACGCTCTCAACTAGAGTGGGGAGAGGAAGAGGAAGATTCTGCCGCTCTGTGCGACGCGGAATGATTTGGAAAGGAAAAGTGAGAGGGAGGGATTAACTCTTCCGGAAGAGTGAGAGGTCTTCCGGTAGAGTGGAAAATTATCCATTATTATCCCTCTCACTCTTCCGGAAGAGTTCCCTCTCACACTTACTCTTCCGGAAGAGTTAATCTCATTTCGCGTCGCTCTGATCACTCTTCCCTCTTCCTCTCCCCACTCTACTCTCAACACAGATCGATGAATTGCAGTGGTTGATCCCGTGCGAGAAAACTCCTCGTCTGCGAATCGGCCCATTCGTGGCTCAGCACGTGAATGTGCGCTCTATTTTCTCGCAAGGGAGTAAGAAATTCGAAGATTCGCCCGCGCAGATTGTGCGAATTACTGTGACCAACACATCGAGGTGGGCGAAGATCGCCCTATTCCCGACCAGCTGTTCTTGATTTTTCAGCAACAAATCATACGAAGCACAGCTTGGATATGATGTGCATCAATTCTTGCTGAATTGCGGAGCGAGAGGTGTCATAACTGATGAGGGAAACGACCCATTTCCTTCTGAGGTGCGTTCGGGAACCACTTGTTAATAAGTGAACATGATGAATATGATAACTTAGCACCCTCGAAACACCTTGTCTGAAATTTGAGATATTTGATATTCAATTAATTTTGATTATTTATTCGATTGTCCTTTTCCGAAGCGGTACGCTTTCATTTTCTATGAAAATCGGAATTTTTACAATAGTTTTATATTTTTAACTGATGTATCTCCTTCTTTCCAGGTGGTTGCTCTTCATTCCGAGTTTTTCAAGAATATTTTCTATGGAGGCTTCAAAGAAGCAAAGGAGAAATGGGTAGAAATACCCGATTTGGAACCGATTACTATTTTATTCATCATTGCTATAATGACTACGCGGTCCTTCCTTGGAGAACCCGTAAACAGAAGTAAGTAATGTGTCCAATAGTGACATAATTTGGAAATATTTTTTCTTCAGAACTCTGGAAGCGCTATCGTGACATCCTTGAGCAATGTGATCGATTTGCATTCGTTAATATTTTCGAAAAGCTGCGTGAAATAGTCTCACAATCGCTTCGGCGAGCCAGTGTGGACAAGGATGATACCGAAGTCTTGGGCACTGTGCAAGCACTTGCAATTGCATCTCGTGATGACAGTTTGATGGTGAGTATTAGTGATGCCGGATCAAATACCAAATGGCTTGGTTTTTCGCCCCGCTCACCCAAATACTTGGTTTGGGGCGTAAGGAAAACCAAATATTTGGTTTTTTTCAAATATTTGTATGGACGCTCTCCAATATTTCCGCACTCTCTCGCTCATTTTCCACAAACCAAATATTTGGTTTTCAGACCACAGCTTTGGGTTTTTCCTACTGTGTACCAAATATTCGGTATTTGTATTTGATCCGGCATCCCTAGTGAGTATCCAGATTGAATTTACAAAGGAATGGATTTCTAAAAAATGAGAAAGAGTATTTTCTCGGAACTATGCAATGGTCAATTCCACTCGTTTTCAGCACATATTTGCAAACAGATTTTGTTTGGTAGAATGTATGGATACTTGGATGCAACAGCATGCCGCCGAAATAACTCCAGATATCAAGCTAATCTTGACTGAGGTAACTTGTAGACATGAATTCGATCGAGCACTGAATATTTCCAGAGAAGATCGAAGCTCGAATCACTCTGTGGCAAGCGCTCTAAGGTAAGTTGAAATATAAATCGCGTGCGTAGAATAGTATTAGTGGCGCTCTGGCTTTTCCTGGACAATAGAGTGAAAAGTAATGAGCTTCAATGGTTTTGGTTGGGCACGGGGTACGTCCGTAATAATCCGTTTACAGTTGCGTCTGGAATATACTGGTGGAGCTATCGAGTGCACTCTCTTCGACGACCTGCACCCTACTCTCGTGCGTGATCTGCTCAGCTATACGGGTGGAATCGCGAGCGCGTTCAAGATGCAGGGACTGCCTGCATTGAGCCTGTCGCGGGCACTGGAGGTGAGGTGGCAGAGGCAATATCAGATCAATGGCCCAATTGTCGTTGCTCTTGATCCTCGAAAATAACGGTTATAACTACGAGTGGATGCAGACTCCTCCGGCGCGAACAAACTGAGCTCAAGAAAAGAGGTTATGCACTTTGTAGACAACAGACGTGCGCTACGCCGGCATGTTCGCTTCGGAACCAGCGCAGCACCCGGAACGATTCTACCTGCTGTATCACGACAGAAAGCCCGAGTCTAGTCTCATCATTTCCGACAAGCAATGGCCGCCGCACCTCTGGTTGCTCGGCGAGGTGACGGCGGGGCAGGAGCTGCTCAGACCCGGCAATTACGGACCATTTGTGAGCTATTCGGTCGAACCGGGCAGTGCACATACCCTCGTTGTTTGATTTATTTGCACTTCTCTGTTTTTTGGGCCAGGTTCGCTTTGAGGTTAGGTTAGAATACTCATAGAATATTCTATCCAAAACCATTTCTATTCTCCAAGTGCGCTCATTCATAGCGGTCGCAGCTCGGGGCATACAAGCAGAGAAGTTCCGATTTCAGTTGTACTTGTAAATTACTGATAAATTCGTATATTGCACTGATTTTTTGGTCTAAACTCATGCGATCTGCAGTGGCGGGATCGTTCAAACGAAAAGAGCAATTTAGCGTTCGAAATTCGACCTTGAGATTAAAATCTCGCCGCTCTACTTTCGAACGCGCGGATATTGTGAACACGCTACTTCGTGATTAGCAAAGTGTTCTCACTCAATCCCGTCAGTTTAACGCCCCATGCTTTGCATTCTGTAATCGTTGTTCCTTTCCCATCAGCTGTCAGTAACTTGCACACTCGGTCTGATTTGGATAAGCGTCCAATGCACGCGTCTATTTGTTCGAATTTCATTTTCGATTATGAATGAGCACCGTATTGGTAGGTCAACGCTTCCCCCTGATATCGATTGGTTTTAAATCACCATTCTCTTCTCTTTCTTCTTCTTCTCCTCCTTATCAGTAATGAATCTTTCCATCCACTCTTTCCTCTCTCAGTTTCCTCGCTGCCCCATTATCACCGTTTGTCGTCTTTGCTAGCACCTTTATCACCAGATACCGACCCCGACTAGAGTGTCTCGTTTTATAGATGGGTGCTCTTCTCTAGAACGTTCCTAGACAGTACCCAGATAGCCTGTAAAACTATTAAGTTTGTTTCAATGATACGGAGGAATGGGCCTCTTGAGCGTCCATCGTTTATAGAAGTGCTCCCCCCTTAGGGCCATCCGACTTAACAATATCATCTGAAAGCCTGTAGAAATGCTAGGGTAGAATTATTCATTTACCACCGGTTATCACAAGATAGGAAGAGACGGTGAACGTTTACTTTTCCACTCTTTGAACCATCCGCCTTGATACAGGTAGCCATTCAAGTGCAAACAGTGCGAGTATCAGTGATAAACCATATCAGTCAGTCTACCTGGTATCAGCCTACCCAGTTTCCCTCACTGTCAGAGTACCCCTTCGTTCTCTTCACCGCCTCCGATCTCCAAGCACCTCCGTCATTTACCCTCTGGTCTTGCTCGGTTTCCAGCCAAAGATCGGAATAGCCCAGCCTCTTTTCATTCATTTCTCTGTCAAACCAGAGATCAGTTGTGATAGCGTGAAAGGGTCCTTCTTCATTCCACTCTTCTCTGGTCGAAAGTTCCATCCCTCTCAACCACTTCGGAAAGACAGAGCACTTTTCTCATTTCACTGAGAGATCAGACGTTAGGATCATAATAGCTTTTAGTCCCTCGTCAATCACTCTCTCCGAACCCGTCCTGTCCCACTTTTTCGAACTGACCAACAGCTGTCTTACTCCTCTGAGAGTTCCCTCACATGTTCTAGAGTGGTTCAGACTCGACGAGTTCCCCGATCACATCTTTCCGCTTCCTTTCGTTCGATTTGTGCCAACCATAACTCTACCGTACCCTGACTACCGTATCCTTCCAGGTACCGTAACCGAATCGCCATGGCCGCGCTCCGGTGGCTCCTCGCAGCCGCGCTCTGCGCAGTAGTCGCAGCCAAGTCCAAGCCGTGGACCCGGGATAATGTGAGCCAGAACCGGGGCTTAGACCATAACCGGGATCCAGAACCGGGATTTAGGCCGTAACCGGGATCCAGAACCGGGGATTAGACCATAACCGGGATCCTGAACCGGGTTTTATTCAGTCCATAACCGGGATCCAGAACCGGTCTTTATCTCCTAATCTCCGGTCTTGCAGCGCGTGCCTCCGCCCGGCGCCATCACCGACTACAAATACATCTCGATCTGCGTCAATGGAACAGCGGACAACGGCCTGATCCCCAAGGAAGGTGAGAGCCGGGATTGCCAGAACCGGAAAATAGCAGAGCCGAAATTCAATAGAGCCGTCAAATGTCGGAACCGGAAATTTCCAGGCAAGGCCGCGTGCGGCGACTACCACGACCAGGTCGCAGTGGGCAGATACGCGAACAAGGTCAACACCACCGGGTGAGTGTGCTACCGTAATCAGATCGATACCAATCGACTACAGTATCCTGCTACCGTAACTCTGAGTTATCGATTTTCCAGATGGGGCATCCTCGAGGTCGAGACGTTCCCCGGCTTCCCCAATGATGTGCAGGCATTCGCCGCCGGAATGGCCGAGGGTACGGTAACTTGTATTGATTGATCAATTACGGTAGATTTCGAAAACTGTGGCCGACCATTGATTCTCCTGTGTTCGTGACTGGCATGGCTAAACTTTCATCGGATATAGCTAAAAGGAATTGTGTCTAGTAAAGAGAAGTAAGGAGAAGTAAGGATGAAGTAAAGAGCAAACCGGATTGAATAGAAAAGAGTCTTAAAAGTCTTCAAACAAGTTTGAAACGTATTCGAATTCTGCTTTCTTTAAACAGATTCGAGCAAGAACTTGAAGGAGTGTGCGCTACTGGAAACCACAGAATGTGGATACTGTATCCGATCATCGATTCTTCCCAGTTTGATTCCTCGAACCAATCGATAGTCGCACTCCACTTGGGAATCGGGCCATTAACGTCGCGATCGGGCCTTATCACCGCGCTATCAGAGCGATAATCGCTATCACTTTTCACGGGCAAAGAATTGTTTCGGACAGCCGGCGAGAGAGCGTGCCGAGAGGAGAGATCGGAGACGAAAAAGGAGAAAGTGCTGATAATTCTAGTGGGGTTTCGCAGACAGAGTGGGAAGGATTCAAATCATCATTCCTGGAAACTATAGGGGCTGAAAGGGATCCAGGGGAGGGTACCGAACAGAATATACTAGGGAACCATGGGAGCAAAATCAACGACAGTAACTAGGGAGTGAGCGTACCAATTTGTAAGGAGGACAGATTGTGAAAATTAAAACAATCGATAATCTAATCCACCGTAATCAATCGATATTTGCAGGAGAGCTCACGCGTCTCCAGATCTACTACCACTACCGTAACACGATCGAGGATCTGTGCAAGGGCTACAAGAAGTACTGCAAGGATCTGTACAGTGTGAGTTACGGTAGAGAGGACGGTATATCGATTGAGTACGGTAGATCGATTGGCCTCATCAGATACTTCATACCTCCTGAACACTAATATCTTACCTACAGTATTGATCGATAATTCAATCGATAATCCTTCAATCAGTCGATATTCCTTCTTACCAATCGATAATTACAGTATCTCACCATTCACCTCGACTGGCTGCGCACCACCGTCGAGAAGAAGGCCGGCAACGATGCTTACTGGGCTCACGTGAGTTGTAGTTTGATCTTTGATCTTTGATCTTCGTAGCCTGATCTTTGATCTTTTCAGGTCAAGCTCGTGTTCGCCCAGATGACGGGCATGTACGAGTCCTACAGACGCAAGGAAGGCGACGAGCAAGTCAAGCCCGCCATCGGCTTCGATCTGCACCCCATCTAGTGCGACGTTTACCAATTTGGCGCACACTGTTGAATTTTCGACAGGCAACGTTTCCAAGCGAGTACACCACGTCCGCATTTCAGCATGATCCAGCTGTCAGGCGAGCTGTTCGACATCAACAAGTGGCTGAACAAGACGCTCGACCCTCAGGTAGGATCAGGCTACAAACTACAGAGATCAAAAATCAAAGATCAAGTTGTAACTTGCAGGAATACCCCGAGGCGGGCAAGTGCTCCGCGCTGCTCAAGGTCGCTCCCGGAAACAAGGTGAGAGATTTGGGAATGAACAGAAAAAATCGAAATATGAGAATAAGATGCGCTTCACGAAATCTTCAAAGTTTTTATCGAAGTCTTGGGCGTCATTCGAGTTCTTTAGCCGATTCAAAAAAATAGAAATAAGCTCACCGACAAACGTCGCCTGTCCAAAATTTGACACGATTCTCGATTGGTAAACGTCGTCCTCACCACACCGTTTGCAGGACATGCTCTTCTCGCACGTCGCCATGTCTGGCCTGAACACGATGAACCGCGTGCTCAAGCTGTACAAGTTCGCCTACGGTAGGTGGTGTGCCCGATTGGGAAACGTCGCCTGTCGAAAAATCAACAGGTCTTTGCAAATTAGTAATCGTCGCCCTGTTGCAGACAAGCAGGCCGTGCCCGGCCGCATCGTGTCCTTCTCCGGATACGCCGGTGCCCTCTCCTCGGCCGACGACTACACACTGACCTCGGGAGGACTGGTAAGCCACGCCCCTTCATCATACATGCTGATAAAGTAGAGTCCATTTTCCGAAAGCGTGAAGCACTCCTGGAATGGGATTTGCATAGTTCTGAATGATTGGAAAATGGGAAGATTTCGTTGAGTTTCACACGCATTTCAAAGCTTCGACTCGAGTGAGTGGCAATGATCTCTCGTCTGTATTGTCTCTACACAGAACTAGAGTTCGAAATAGGAGTAAGCGTCTCTTCACTTCGTCTAATCTTTCGACTCCTTTAGTCCACGCCTCATTCAACCAGATTCATTCTCAGAAAAGCAAAGTGCCAAAGAAATGGGGATTTGCATAGTTCAAAAGGATCGAGAAATGAGGCACACTGAAAGATTGCATTGAGTTTCACACGCATTTCAAAGCTTCGACTCGAGTGAGTGGCAATGATCTCTCGTCTGTATTGACACTTTATACTGAACAAAACCCAACTCCTAAAAACTAAAAACTTCCATACTCATCGGGCAAAGAGACGAGGGAGTCTATGGAATGCAAAAAAATAGAGGCCGGTGCGTATTTCGAACTGAAAACTCAAATCACAGGCCTCGATCGAGACCACCAACGCCGTCTTCAACGAGACCCTCTACCAGCTGTACGTCAAGCCCACCGAGCAGGTTTGATCTTTGATTCTTGATCTTTGGTCTTTGCAGTCTGATATTTGATCTTTGATCTCTGTTGTTTGACCTCAACCCTCAATTCCAGGTGCACTGCTGGGTGCGTTCCTTCATCTCCAACGCTCTCGCGCAGTGAGTTTCTTCATCTTTGATCTTTGTAGTTTGATCTTTGATCTCTGATCTTTCAGCACCGCCAAGGAGTGGGTGGACATCTTCGCCAAGTACAACTCGGGCACCTACAACAATCAGGTAATCGATAATCGATCGATGCCGGCTACCGTAAGCACAAAGTGCATACGGTAGCCAGCATCGATCATTACCGTATTCCCACCGTATGCGGTAGCGATTGATGCTGGTGCTAGCTACCGTATCCCCAAAGTACACGTCTCTGTATTTCACATACTCTCTCTCATCGGCTATTGTAGTCAATCCTAACCCTCCGAGAAATTCCTGGGTATGGATGCGTTTCACACTGAATTGATAAGCTCCGCGCGACTGAAACTCTTCGATTACTTTGGCGCATGCTTTGCAAAAAAATCAATAATGACCTACCGTAATCAAATCAATACCGTACTGTACCGTACCCTTACAGTGGATGGTCGTCGACTACAAGAAGTTCAAGCCAGGCATGGAGAAGCTTCCCGAAGAGGACCTCGTCTGGATCCTCGAGCAGATCCCGTAAGGAAATATTCAAATTTGAATTTCGCGCCCAAATTCGAAAATAATTCAAAATCCGGTCATTTCCTGCAGCGGTTACACGGAGACGCGCGACATGACCTGGTTCATCAACGCCTACTCGTACTTCCCCTCGTACAACGTGCCCTACCTCTCCTCCATCTCGCTCTTGTCCGGCTTCTCCGAGAAGGTAATTGACGGTCGTGGTGTGGTGCGAGTGGGAAAAGTCGCCTGTCAAAAATTCGACAGAATTCAACACCTGTGATGTACCAGTGGTGTATTGATTAGGTATCCTTTGAAAGCTGAGAGGTACTGACGCACTTCATTCGTCCTGTATAATGACTGTGAAACAATTTTAGGTGTGCTTAGTGCGAAACGTCGCCTGTTCAAAATTCAACTAGAGTTTCTCAATTAGTAATCGTCGCCCTTCCCAGGCGAAGAAGTTCAGCTGGTACAAGTGAGGAAACTCGTTGTGCGCCAGATTAGTAAACCTCGCCAGTCGAAAATCCAACAAGGGTTTCGAAATTAGTAATCGTCGCCCTTCCCAGGCGAAGAAGTTCAACTGGTACAAGTGGGGACACTCGCCGAGAGCCAAGATCTTCGACAGAGACCACGTCAAGGTCACCGACATCGACTCGCTCACCAAGCTCATGAGGTTTGTAGTTTTATCTTTGATCTTTGTAGTTTGATTCTTGATCTTTGATCTCTTCAGATACAACGACTACACGCACGACGAATATGCCAGATGCAAGTGCAACCCTCCGTACACCGCTGAGGTGCGTGGTGTGCTTTTTTGGGAAACGTCGCCTGTCAAAAATCAACAAGAGATTCAAAATTAGTAAACGTCGTCCTTGTAGGCCGGCATCTCCGCTCGCGGTGACCTCAATCCCTCCAATGGCACCTGGGAGGTGGAGTCGATGGGCTTCCGCAACCACGCCGGTCTGGACTACAAGGTGCGTGGTGTGCGGTGTGGTGAAACGTCGCCTGTCAAAAAATCAACAGCGATTTGAAAATTAGTAAACGTCGACCTCGCAGGGCACCGACTACGCCATGTTCTCGAAGCTGCAGTTCCGCGCCTGGGGCGGACCTCCCTACGACCCGCTCCCTCCCTTCGAGTGAGTTATTATTATTATTTTTTCAATAATACAATAAAAAATAGAAAAAAAATAATTTTGTGAAAAAAGTGCAGCAAGACAATGAACGGCGTATTGATTTAGTTCTTTACGAAACCTGTGAAGCACATTTTCTCGTTCTAATTCGAATTCAAATAAAATTGGTTTCATCATAATCTCTGATCAATCGGGACGTTCAATAGCGTTATCATTTCAGCTGGGCCAACACTCGAGTAGTCGCGAACCACTACGGTCAGCCGCAAGTGTGGAACTTCACCTACGTGGATCTCGTCTGGGAGGCGACTATTGAGGTTCATTAATTAGCAATTATCTTAGTTGGTTATTTAATTGATGACGTAATTATTCGGTAGATCAAAGGTCAAAGATCAAACTCCAGGTCGACGGCATCACTCAGCTGCCCAAGGCTGCTGCTGCCGATGACTGGTCTGACTCGGTCGAGGAGGACTACTAGGCCGACGTTTATTAATCACACCATTCTCGAATTCAATCGAATTTTTGACAGGCGTCGTTTCCTAGTCGCCACACCATTTTCACGTTGATCCCTAATAATAGCCTTCGTTTGTTTCATGTGCTTCCCTTGCCGGGTATCACTTATCTGAAATTTGTTAGCCCTGATGATAAAGATGTTTGTCAGTTGTGCTTCTTGAATGGAATCTTATGCATGCAACAGGAACATGGCTAAGAATCATGTGAGCCCACCTAATAGTTATCCACGCAATTTATTGTTGTTTGTTGAACGCTTCAAAATCATCCCGAAACAAAGACTACCCTCAAAATTCCCTCTAATCCAATGTCTACATTTCAAACTGTTGGCCCATCCAAACTTTAACAGCCTCAAATCGTGCGGTAATTACTGTTTTTCGTTAGGTGCTGAACCCGGAGGAAAAAACCATTTCGTTTGTCTAATTAGTCAAAACAACAATGATAAAGAGAACAACAACAACAACAACAACAAAGACAATAGCAACAGCCTATTCAGCTAAATGATGGCTTCGGGCGGATTCATCTTTGTTCTGACCACGGCCAAATTAGTCATTATTGCTTTTTTCCATCGTCATCACGAATCGCACATCAATCTCATTCCATAGTGGAGGATTTCATAGAGAAGGTGAAACTCATCAGGATCAAGGTAAAGTCACTTTTTTCACTTTCATGAACGATTTGGGAACAATTGCGCAGGCAATGAGGATGAGTGAGCATTTGTGGTCAGATGAAGGCTAAGGCTGAGCTTAAGGCTAAGCTTAGAGATTAGGTCGGCTTAAGTCGGGTTAGAATCGGAATAGTTTAGTCATTTATCCTGACATCAGGCAACAGGCCTACAGGGCGTCAACTTAGGGGAGAGGATATGGATCGTCAAACTCACAGTGTCGATGGGTCAAGGGATGGATTCTTCTTTCATGTATCTTCTCAACTGATATCTCCACTGATCGCGTGAAATTTTCGATATAGCAAGTGCTAATTCGAAAAAGCAAGAGAATAGAAGCTCTCAACAACAATCGAAACATGGAGAATGTGATGAGGACCTCGGACCAGATGGAAGTCAAGGTACATAGTGCATGAAAAACCATTCCCGATCGATTGTTGAAGAAATAATTGGAAAGCAAAAAATGGCAAAAGATTCTGACCACTGAGCGGATCGAACGCCCAACCTTTCGATCTGGAGTCGAACGCGCTACCATTGCGCCAAGCAGTCATGCTGTTCTCCATGAAGAGAGGGATACAAGAGCGGAGCACGTTGAGGAAACGTTTTCATCGAAGCTTCATGATTCATGCTTTTAAAAAACTTTCGTGGAATCGCCTGATTATTTTTATCGAAACATCTCGAAGGGGAAGCATAGCGCTTCTCACTCCGAAGAAGCGGAGTGAGACTCACTCTCACTCTACTCACTATCCGTGCTGCGTCTGAGCAAGCCATTTTTTTTCTGAGGCATTCACTGAAGAACCGATTGACCAGCCCGTTCCAGGTCTTTGAACCTTGATCTTTTACCGTGTCAATCACTTCGATTCCAGTACAAGCACACGATGTGCATGACACAATGAAGAGACAGAGACGCTGAAAATGCTGATTGGAGAGTAGGTCAATACATTTTAGAACTCCTGCTCGCAAGTCTGCTACTTTTTTCAACTGCATTATCGCGTTATGCCCTCTTGTGCTAGTGGATGAAACTCAATTGAAAACACGGTTTCAATTTCGAAACGGGCTTGCTTCAAATGCGTTTCAGATTTGCATTATTGTGCAAAGTGTATTTGTTGAATCAATGCGAACGCGAGATTTTTCTTACATAGAAAACATCTTTACAGACAATTGGAGCCCGAACTCTACCCGGCCATTAGGATTCCTTTGATTGATTGGTAACTTCTCCACCTGCTTGCTTCCCAGTCAAATAAACCCAGTAATCACTGATTGCCGTTATTCGCACTCAAACAAAATTCAAAGTATTCATTCTTCCGAGTGTATTAAAAAAAGATGGGAACATGAAGATTACGAGTGCTGATTGAAAAAATATTGTAACTGACGTGCTCAATTCAATCAGTGCGAGCGTTTCTGCACACAAATACCAAGAAATTTCATAAATTCAGTCGAGATGGGATACAAAAGGAAGGAACAGTGTAGGATAAGAATGGATTCGAATTTGCAGAAATAATAGCAGATTACGATACTCGTATCAATCAGTGAGCGAGTATTCATCTCGAAGCTGTTCAGTGAGATCTTTTCTCGTTTCGCTGCCCGAGAGAGAGCAGGCAAAGTTAGGAGAGTACGACCTGATGCGATGCTGGGATGGCTAGACAATGAAATACTCTCCTTGTTTTGCGTGTTCACTTTCTTCACCGATTGCTGGTTGAATTTATCGATTGGTCTTCTAACTTACCATCCACAAAATTGGAAGCATCGTCTTCACTCAATGAATCGTCCTTACCCACGATTACAGCGGAGACCAGCTCGCCTCACTGAATTTATTTGTGATTTTTTGTTTACAACAAAGAGCGGAGACCATCAATTGAGTGCTGATTCTTGATCGTTTAGTGAACCTGTGAAACATAGTACTTGCGAGACATGTGAATAGTAAATCGAATTGGTTCGTAACTTGAGCTACTTCAGAAGCCTTTGAAGCACATTTCAACGAGATTGCCGTTTTGTGAGTTGAACAGGGATACCGTGGCAGCAATAACTTCGATGTGGTCCTTGTTGAGTCCGGTAATGTAAAGAGCACCGGCCGTTTCTTTGCCTTTCTTATCAATGAAAGGGGAGGTAAGCGCGCTCTCTCTCTCGAATATGCACTCTATCTCGTCAATTGATGTAGAGATGGGCACAGATATCTTTGATTGAGTGACAGGCTCTTGGCGCTCTGTGTTTTGGATTGGCTAAGCGTGACGAGTTTGCATATTGACGTTTAGTAACCGTCACGCGCGTCTGATGATAGAAACCTGCATACGCAGTAGAGTTCGAAATACGGGTCGCCGTTTCTTCATTTCACATACTCTCTCGTCTGTCTGACCGGTGAGAGAGTGTGTTTTAAAAATGAGGAGACGGCGACCCGTATTTCGAACTCTAGCAGTATCATCCTTGCATCTATGTGCTTATCACTCACTTTCGTCACGCACCACTGCGTTTACCATGCTCAATACAGTTGAAATCACGATTGCATTGTTTGATAGGCCTTCAAAACGCACAAATTTTCTCATTTTAGTGTCTTCATATGTCAATAATCACGGAAAAACGAGGCGCAGCATACTGGATCACGTTCAACAATCCGACGAAAAAAAATGCACTAACAAGAACGGTTTGTCTCAATAGTTATTACTATCTAACGCCTGTCCAATCCGCTATACTCTGCATTTAGAAAGACAGATTGTAAAATTACGAGATTGTGTGCTCTTTTCACCCACTGTACGAGAGTGATCGATCACGACATAGGTGTGGTCACTTTTCCCTCTTTCTTCGACTGCGAGAGTGACCACAGTGTAGCCAAGGGTGGGCCGAGTGAAACATTACTCGATTGACCAAAGACAGCTAACAATTTTCTTGCTGTTTTTCATGGAAACGATGGCATAGTAGATAAAATGGGACACGAATATGAGTCGCAAAACAAAGGATGGATGCATGATGATGGAAGCTTCAGATTAGGGTTGGCAAGTGAAGAGAATAAGGGTAAATGAAGAGGTGATTTTCCATTCCCCTCATTCAACTCTTATTTAAGAGTTGTGCGGCCCTCTCTCTCTTAAATAAGAGCCGCATTTCCCACGGCGAATGGGGGAGAATGAGAGGGAAATTCTTATTTAAGAGTAGACCGAATCGCCCTCCTCTTATTTAAGAATGAGGCCGACTCGCTCTCCATTGTGAGAGAAAATGAAGGGTTCATTTCATCTCTTCACTTGCCATCCCTACTTCAGATGTACTGCCAGCTCCGCGCCGCTCTCGATGAGGCGAATACCGATGAGGATGTTCTGATCACGGTGATTACAGGTAACTGCAATATAAACGGGCCGGATGAGAACTTTCGGATGATAACCTGCTGGAATGAGGGCGAGAGAACAACTGTTATGTAATAGACGGAATATGCAAATGGTTCCCATCCAGTAGGTTCTCATCCGAATGTTCTCATCCGACCTAGTGCCGATTTACGTGTTTATTTTTTTTTCTTTTGCTCTCTACAATGAAACTATTTTCGTTATTGCAACTGATTTATGATGGCCATTTGAAACACATTCCGTAACTTAAAAAATGCGTTTTCGAATGTCAACGGGAAACAATTCCATTTCACTCAGGCGCCGGTGACTACTACTCCGGCGGTAACCACTTTACACCTTCCAAAAATGGAGTGATGTGAGGCTAATTGACAGTATTAAAATTAATGAATCAAATAATTAATTTACCAATTAACTAATTAACAAATTATTTAATTTACCAATTAACTAATTAACTAATTAACTAATTAATAATTAAAGTGATATGGCCGAGCTCGACCACGACGCGGGCTATTCTCAGTTCGTCATTGAGATCATTGAGCATCGAAAGGTTTGCCTACTTTATTTTCTCTTGACGGTGCTCATTAGAATTTTGTCATCTCAAACAATTTGACATTACGTCGAAATCTAAGTGTTCTAATTCGGCATCATTGAACATCAAAAGGCCCCGTGTTTTGTACTTTTATAAAGTTCTGCAAATGAATTTGAAATGAGTTTCACCGATCATTTGTGATTTCAACTGAGCAAACAGGTTCAATATCCCGATTGATCTTAGAAAACATTTTTTTGCTAATAAAATTAATCTTTGTCTTCGGTTCATCTACTTCTCTTCATCTTCTGTTTTCAAAAAAAAATTCAGAAAAAAGTGAATTACACATATAAAATCACTGCAGATTCTCTTCGCCCTCGTCAACGGGCCGGCCTTTGGCATCGCGGCAACGACGTTGTGTTTGATGGACTACGTTGTGTGCTCGGATTCGGTGAATCATTAATGTTTAATTTATTTGCGTTTTATGAATTTTAAACATGCTAATAAGTATCCAAAAAAATCAACCACATAAAGTTTGATGGACTACATTGTGTGCTCGGACGCAGTAAGTAATCACTACGGTTGTATGAGAGTAGAAGAAGCACCTGCAGTGCTCTAATAAATAATGGCTGTCATCCACTGATTCTAGAAATGGCATTGTCTAGCGCAGGGTTGATAGTTGGGGTTGGATGGTGCTTGATATTCCTACAGCGATTTCCTCAATTGACCCTTCATCTTTAGGCCTACTTCGGGACGCCCTTTCCCTACATTGGCGTGAGCCCGGAAGGCTGCGCATCAGTAATGTTCGAGAAGGTGCTGGGAACGTCGAAGGTTCGATCTTTTCCAGATTGTTCACTTCTTCATCAAATGGCTCGAAATATCCATAAATGCCTTCATTTCGAGTTACAAGGCTATCAGAATGAGTTTTTTTGTAGACTTCCGATGCAATCCTCTTTGGCGAGCCAATCTCGGCGGCGGATGCACTGAAACGAGGTAAACTGTTTTCGGACAAACGCTAAAATGGGTGGAGTGGTCTTAATGCACTTTTGCCCTTCAACTCCTACCTTACATTGAGGCCAGGTCTTTAGAGCGTATCCGGTCTTGACAATTTCGCAATTCAGGTATAGTCGCGCACGTCTTTCCTCGAGCCGTTTTCCGAAAGGAGGCTGCGGATCTGGTGGAGAAGCTTGCAGTGCTGCCCAAACATGTTAGTTTTATTCAATATTTCTCGGTTTCCCGTCTTGATTCGGCTTACTCTACTTCAACTTCAGTTCATTCGAAAAAATTTCGAAGTTTTGAATTCCAGAGCGTCCTCGCTTCCAAGGAGCTCATACGCGGTGACAAGTTCAGACGGGAAATGCTCTCAATTCATGATGATGAAACGAGACTGATCAAGAAGCTCTTTCTGGATGAGAGAACGATTGAGCTGATCAAGTCGAAGTTCGCGAAATCAAAGATGTGATCGCTGGAAAAAAACGAGATAAAAAACTGAATTGTATGCAATACCGGTAAAATCTGCGAAGAATCGACTTTTCACGAGGTCCACCCTCCGTGAGGCGGTTGGGTGTCTACGACCCAAAGGACCGAAACGTCCAACCGCGTTATCTTTAGGAATCTCCCTTTCTTGCCTCTTTCTAGCAGCCTTACCATTTCTGTTCTATTTGTAACCTCGTTTCGTTCTATTTTTTCGACGCTTCTCTGAACACTGATAAAATAATGTACTTTCTCGCTCGCGCATTTGCAAAGCACAATGGCATCGGTGTTGAGACTATGATAAAAAATGCCATTACTTCTTTTCTCCGACTTTAATATTCAAACAAACCAATGAAGACTCGTCACCAACGCAACAATGTTCAAGGAAATTTACAAGTCAATTAATTTTCGATAACCAGTGTAGGGACCACCACGTGATATGCAAACGATGAATTCATGCCCCATGAACTATCTCAATTTGTTTATCTGTTATATAGAAACATTTTTTGTTCGCGGAAGACCATCCGAAATCTAATGGTTTTCGAGATATTTGGCATTTTACAAAAAATCAGTTCTCTATAATGGGTGACTACAAACTACAAAAGCCCTATAAAATGTGTTCTAGACGAGGGCCGCGACTTTTGAAACTTCTCAGTGATAGATCATGGTAATGGGCATAACATATCCGAAAATCAGCCAAATCAATGGGCTCCCGCGACTTTTACATGAGATCAAAGATCATTCCGATAGCCAAACTTTGCACCTATATAACATTCGTGGGAGACAATTGATTTGTCTGATTTTCGGATATGTTATGCTCACTACCTTAGTTTATCACTGGAATCTTCCAAAAGTCGCGGCCCTCTCCATCAACGGAAGTTAGAACCTTTTATGCACTTTGTTTCTTTCAAAATAGCATGTTTTCGGAAGATTTTGGCTTTAAACTGGTATCGGGAGCCCATTGATTTGTCTGATTTTTTTAGAAAAGTTAGCTCTAATGGTGTACTGGAAAACTGCGAAAACAGAACAAGCGGCCCTGTCGATCCCTTCGAGTTATTTAATTTCGCGTGAGCCAGAATAAATAAAAATGGATGGTGGTCCCTATAACCAGTGATAGAGCGTACTGCCATGCACTTTGCTTCCACAGACTACACTTCGTGGCAAACCGGAGAACCAGATAGAGTTTTTGATAAGAAGTCCAAAAAGGCAGTCTCTGCAACACTCTATCTACGTGTTAATGTTTTCATCGAAACGGTTTCATCTCTTCTCGGCGTCTCTCCAACACATTTTCTGTCCATCTAAACCGTTTAGACTAAACGACTCTCAGAGTTCAAAGCAACAGATTCTGAAGCCGGTCGAAGAGTCGAGAGAATGAGCAAAATTGAGAGAGGAGTTTCTTGCCAAACCGCATTTATCGTAGTGTGTCTTGATTGTGTCGGACTGTGTTTGATTAGATGAGCACAAAATGAAGTCCGGATGTGGTTTGGACTAGGCTTTGACCGCGAAACGGACTGATGAGACGAAAGGACGAAACAAGCAAAGGAACCGCGATAGAGAGGCTGAAAGGACAGCTTTTTCAACGTATTTTTGTCACCGTTTCTGACGTCTCTACAGAATGAAAAGTGTTGGCAAAAAATACTTATCCCATTAAAAGAGTTGCTAATTTTGCTCATGTTATTCAGAAAAAATGTTGCAAGTATCGAGCTAATTTGCCACAAAGCCATTTTAAACTAAACGTGAAACTCATTGCGCTTCTTCCCTTTCGGATAATCAGTTGCATTCACGTGCGAAAATTCTGAGGAATCCCTTCTTCTGTCCACGCTCAGTAATAAAAGATCTGATCGCTCCGATCAACTCGTTAGTTTGCGCGGAACTTTAATCACCGCCGGCACGTTTAGTACCTGATAAGCCGTCAGAATGCACTAAAAGACTGGCACAGGCAACGACTCTCCTCGATTCGCCTGCTCTCTCGTCTATCTCTGTCCGGCAAGACTCCAGCCTTATAAACTCGGCCGAACTCGAAGCGATAGTGGTCTTCCTTCTCTCAATGGCGAGCACATCCACACGTAGCAAGCGCGTATGCGTGGTTGGCGCTGGTGCAGCAGGTTTACCGTCAATCAGGTACGGTCTTTGATCGTTGATCTATGATCTTTGATATTTCAGACACGCCCTTCTCTACGGTTTCGACGTCGTTTGCTATGAAGCTCAAGCCGAGCTGGGAGGATTGTGGCGATTCAATCCGGAGGAGACTGAGTGTGAGCACTCGTATAATTTGTGTGATTTATATTTTCGATCTCCGTCGGTAATCAAACCGTCGCACTCTGCGTCTCACATGAGGAAACAGTGAAGCTCAACTGAGCAAACTTGAGAACGAGTCTGAATATTTGCAGATTCATCCGTCATGCGCTCTACAGTGATCAACACGTCGAAGGTATGGATCAATCTTTTCGAAAATCATCAGATAATTGGTGACCTCTAATACGGAACTTTCCTGTTTTTTGGCCCGCACTCCACAGCTTCAACGACATGTTAGGGGTAGATATGAGCAATGGTAGAGAGAGGATACTCTATTGGAATAGGTGGAGGGGGGGGGGGGCAAACAACAGAAAAGTGCCCCTTTTACATTAAATTGACGTTCGTTTCAGGAGTTCACTGCCTACTCGGACTTTCCGCCGGCTGCGGATGAGCCGAATTTCATGCACAATACGCGGATGTTGAACTATCTGAAATCGTACGCTGCACATTTCGAGTTGACGAATCATATACGATTCGAGCACAAAGTTCGTTGTTTCTACTGTGATTTTCAGTGGAAATCTACCCGTTCCACATCGAGCAATTATGCTTGACTTGTTTCAATGACTGATTGACTGAATGTTATTTTTTGCAGGTCCTTAGCATCGCCCGGGCCGATAACTACTTGGAATCCGGGCAATGGGATGTGCGAGTGCTGGATATGAAGTGAGATTGGCTCTCATCCGCGTCTGTCTACAGTTCCCCCACGCGCTTGCACTGGTTTCTCCCACCCACACGGTGTGGCATTCCCTGCCCATTGGTTGGAGTTATGGTTGCCTTGTAGCTCCACCCACTAGGCAGGAAATGTCCCACATAGTGGTTGGGAGAAACCAGAGTGCACTCCCCTAGCAATCACTAGGAATGATAAGCTTCGCAATGTTAGCCTTCATCGTTCTTTCCAGAACCGGAGAAATCTCAACCAACCGATTCGACGGCGTCCTTCACTGCACTGGCCATCACGCGCTGCCCTATTTGCCGGCTCCCTTTCCCGGTCAGGAAAAGTTCCCTGGAAGGGTGATCCATGCGCACGACTACAAGGATTGGCGAGGTTTGAATTTTCTGATGAAATACATGTTTCAAACAGAAAGTAATTTCGTTGGTGTGAGTCTACAAGGGAATGGGCACATTGAAAAACCCCTATCAATCTGTATATTTCACCTCAATCTGAAACAGAACTGATTCACGGCTTCCAATATCAAAGATCTATCATTTCGAAGTTCAATGAACTCAATACTATGCTCAGGCTTCGAGGACAAAACAATTGTCGTAGTTGGAGTCGGCAACAGTGGTTGCGACATTGCAGTGGAGTTGAGTCGCGTGGCGAAGCAGGTTTGTGAATAATTCCAAATATATTGTGTTCACCTAATGCAAGTTCACACAGCTGCTAAGCAAGTCGTTGCACAATTGAAGCGAACTGTCGATGAATTCCATGGGTTGAAATTCCAACCTGTGATCTCTAAACTTGCTGATTGCATACAGCTGACAAGTGGCATGTGGCTCAGGTCCATCTCGTGTCCCGCCGAGGCACGTGGGTGTACAATCGGATCTTCAGCTACGGTCGGCCAGTGGACTGCGCGCGAACAACGAGGTTGAATGCGGCAATCAAAGAGGTTAGTTCGAAATTATACCGTTGTCTCCTCATTTCGCGCACTCTCTCGTCGCTCTGGCCGGTGTGAGAGCGTGCGAAATGAAGAGAACGACGAGGTTCGTGATTTTTTTATATGGCTTAGCGGAGATTATCAATACGCTTTTGCAATGTATCATTTTACCTTATCGCTGAAACATAACCGATCTGCAGGCCTATTTCCAAATGTTAGTGACATCGAAAAACGGCAAACAAAATTAGTGTGATCCTTTTCGTCGAGAGTCCTGCTGACTATGGTGGGAGTAGGCACCCTACGATTGACGTTATTGTTATGTGCCGGTCTAAAGTACATCTACAGATCGTAGAGCTCGATATAGGGGGAATCGTCTCTTCATTTTACACTCTCTCACCGGTCAGAGAGACGAGAGAGTGTGTGAAATGAAGAGACGATTACCCGTATCTCGAACTCTACCAGATCGTCCCGCACTCGATTGCTACAGCCTCAGTCCGCAAGCAGCTCAACTTCCGATTCGACCACGAACTGTACGGGCTGAAGCCGAAGCATGATGTGCTCGGGTAAGAAATATTTTGGGATTGTGAGATAAAAAATGGAGCTCATATGACGCTATCAGCGTCATGCTGTTCTGTATAACGAATTACTGAAAATGGCAATTTCATGAGCTTCACAGTTTCTGTAACTGCGATACAGAGTAAAAAGTTTGATTGGTATGGCGCATCAAATGTTAACAATGGAAAATTCTACCACGAACTGTACGCGCTGAAGCCGAAACATGATGTGTTGGGGTGAGCACGTTTTTCGCCTTAGAAAAGCGTAAAATGTTCGCTTTTGCGTGTTTTGCTTGAACTTCACAGTTATCATAATCAATCAATTATTTATCATGAATAGGCAATTTAATAATATTAGATGATTTCGAGGTTTATAATGGCACATGATATTACGATGTCACATCAGGGTGACAAAGGCGATGATAATGTGAAGTGGCTTAACAGTATCGCGTATAAACATAGATGTGATGCAAAACTTAATTTTCAAAATAGGAATAGGAGTGGAGACTAGAAAAAACCAAAAGTTAATTCTGCCATAACTGTATCGGCTCAAGCCGAAGCATGAAGTGCTCGGGTAAGAAATATTCAGAATTTTAGAAAGCTTAGATGAAAAAATCAATCGCACTTGAGGTGTTTGTGCATTTTGTTGGTTGTTCAATTGAGCTTCACAGTTTGCTTAATCGATAAACGGCGCGCATTGAATTGATCGATGTAGACATCCGAGTGAAAAACACAACCAATCCGAACGCAACCCGTAATGTTCCCACACCCCACTTGGTTGGGGACTAGAATGATCAATTGGGCTCAACACAATGAGTGAGGATCCCAACAGATTTTTGAGCGATACTTGGATGGTTGGTGCGAAGAGCTGGTTGGAAATTTAAAATATCAACAAGAGCGCAATATTTAGACGTGGATAAGCTAGCAATTGATATTCAGAGCGCACCCAACAATCAACGATGAACTGCCCAATCGAAAAGCAGAAAAATTACAACAACAAAAAATTTCGACTCTAGCCGAAGCAGGGTGTGCTTGGGTGAGCACTTCTCTCATTTCGAAGGAACAAAAGCTCTCACAGTATAACATTTTTTAAAGGAGCGGCACGTATCGATTTGTAATCCCAGCAAAAATTGAAACCATTATTAGTGAGAATATATGGTACTTTCCTCCGATTGTGCTCTGAACGAGCCAAATTTCAGAGCGCACCCAACTATCAACGATGAACTGCCCAATCGAATCGCCAATGGGTCCATCAAGATCCGACCACAGATCAACCGGTTCAATGGATCCAGTGTCGTATTCGAGGACGGATCGATCGCTGATGAAGTGGATACGGTAAGGATACGGTGATTAATCACGGACTGACTTATTTGTTCAGGTCATCCTATCCACCGGCTACACTGTGAGCTTTCCGGAGATTGAGGGAGGCGAGCTAATCAAGGTTATTTAAATGAATTAGCTTAATTAATTAAGTATAATTAAGGTCGACAACAACCAGGTCGATCTCTACCAGTACGTGTTTCCGATGTGCTTGCCTCACGACTCGCTGGGAATTATAGGGCTGATTCAGGTAAGTTGGATTTTTAAAGTTGGATTTGATAGATTTTGCAGCTCTAGGTCGCTAAACGCCGTAACTTTGCAGCCGTTCGGCTCCATCATTCCCATTGCCGAGATGCAAGCACGACTGGTTCTAGCGGCGATCGCTGGAGAGGATAAGATGCCTGGAGTGGTGAGATTTTCGAACCGTTGGTGCAGAAATTGATTCGGATGCACGAGATAAATATCAAAATTTAATTTCCAGAGTGAAAGAAAGTCGATCATGTCCAAAAAATCAGCAGAGATGAGCAAGCGCTACGTGCAGAGCAGGAGACACACAGTTCAAGTGAGCTTGATATCATTACTTGACTTTCACGAACCGGTTAGGTTTCATAGACAAGTGAAAATCGCCTCTGGTTCTAAATATGCGATGGATGTCTTTCATATTCTAAAAAAATAAATCAATTATTCTCAGGTCGACTACCTGCCATACATGGACGAACTAGCCTCTCTGGTTGGTTGCGATGTCCCCGCCTGGTCAGTTTGCGATCGAAATCCATCTACTGCAACCCTTCCGTATACTACTGAAAGGCTACAGTACTCTTGCCATGCCCATACCGTATCCCAACCATAACCTTACCGTACCTCTGCAGTAAACCCTTCCGTAACCAGGTACACTCATCTGCCGCATGATCTACCTTTGGCTCTGCACACCCTGACCGCTCCTCACGCCGGCTACTTCTATCGATTGAGTGGACCTCATAAGTGGGATGGAGCGAGGAAGGCAATTCTGACGATAGAGGAGAGGATAACCAAGGTGATCATTGAACTTTGAACTGAGTGATCTACAATCTTTCAGGCATTCAACTCCAACAAAGGCTTGCCTTCTTCTGAACAATCGAATAAGCTTTCACCCAGCATTTTCCTGCTCATTGCAGTGATTTTCTTTGTGCTTCTAATCACGCATTAGCTCTTTTCAATTCACCGAATTCTCCAATCCGTTAAATAATATAAGCGATAACGGGTAATAAAGAAAGTCGTCATTCTCTAATTTTTTCTCCATCATCGTTATCACCAACAAAGTATTTGGTCAGTAATCGATTGTACCAATGGTCGCGATAAACTCGTCATGAGGTCGTTAAAATTGCATTCCTGGTAAGAAAGGGCTATTCTAGCGACCATTGGAAACTGATCGTGTCGATGAAAAAGAGTGCTTTGTGAAGATTTCGTAGTGTAGGCTAGAAAAGATCGCTCACATTGATCGGGATCGCATTCTTTGAGGTATTCAAGATTTGTTAGCAATACATTCCTTGATAGGGGCTGATTTGATTCGTGATGCGGGGTAACACCCTAGCTAATGTTTGTGCGAAATTTCTTTTGTAGTCTGTATCAATCATTGACCGAAAATGAGAATCTTTCGTAGCGAGATGTTCGAGAAATATTTTATCCATCCCGACACATCATTTTGAGTTGAGTGAAAATGATGCTCGAAGCGTTTGGTCTTCTCGATTACCGATGTAGTTCGATCAATGGTCACACATAGCCCTTTTCAAGCCGTGCACATGCATTGAAAGAAAGCGCACTGCCAAAATCTCAACTGACCGCAAACATCACACACCACTCCAATCGCGAGCTCATTTTTGACGTGGACAAGAATCTCTCATAACGTGCCCGTCTGTGGAATGCGCGCACTCTCTCATCACAAGTCTTACCACTTACCACGATCATTCTTTGGAGTGATAGTATTGAATGATTCGTTTGATCTTGTTTAATAGGAATGAAGTGGATCAGTTGCTACGGAATTCCAGCATACGGAGCAAGCACGTGGAGCACGTAGCTTCGCAATGAGATGGTTATAAAGATCATACATTGATCGCATTATTCGGGTTGGAGTGTTAGTGATGAAGGATTATATAATCCACTTTATTGCCAATATTCCAGATCAACTCTCGTGCCTACGAAATATGAAAGGATGTATCGAGGTGATCATAATCACATTCTTCTGACTGGCGTGTCATTGATGCACGATTATTTTAGTCCACTTTATTGCCAATATTGTAGATCATGAAAGGACAGTGATGCATCGAGATCATCTCGATCGAGTTCCATGGAGTCTAGTGTTAGTATTACATAGGGATGCGAGTTCGGTATCGGTATTACGGCATATTTATTCCCTTCCTCCCTCTCATTTCGCGGATCCGCGAGATGAGAGGGAGAAAAGTAATAAAGACGCCGTAATACCGATACCCATCTCATATCCGCAACCCTAGTATTAGATGATTCGTTTGATCTTGTTTAATAGGAATGAAGTGGATCAGTTGTCTGCGAACGGAGCAAGCACGTGGAGCACGTAGCTTCGTAATGAGATAGTTATAAAGATCTTACCACGATTACGATCACATTCTTCAGACTGGCGTGTCAGTGATGCACGATTATTATGGTCCTCTTTATTACCCATACTCTAGATCATGAAAGGACAGTGATGTATCGAGGTGATCTCGATAGCATTCTTTGAAGTGTTAGTATGGGATGATTAGTTTTATCTTCTCTTTCATAGCAATGCAGTGGATCAGTTGGTACGTGCGGATCAGTGCACGTGATTGGAAGGATTCATTAGGGATTCGTGATGAGATGATAACAACGATCACACATTGACCACGATCCCCCTCCTTGGAGTGGAGTGTTCGCAATGCATACGATTCGTTTGATCTTTTTAATTGGAGTTATCAATCAGTCAGAGCATAGCGAGGACTGATGTGGTGTTAAATTCTTGGAAATGGAAACGGAAAAGCAGTCAAATAGTGTTAATTTTCGGAAACGGAAACGCTCGTGGAAATGGAAACGGAAACGGAAAAGCGTTTGAATTTGAATTCGCGCCTTTTCCGTTTATCGTTAATAACTAATCTCCCAGTTAAGTAATCGACAGTGAATTACCTATTGCCTAGCACATGTAAATTTCGATTTTTATGCAACATGATCTCTCTGCTTTTCCGTTTTAACACCACATGAGCATGTAATTGGGAATCGGTAAAACGATGAAGATGCATTTTTTCAATAACTCTGAATGACCACAATTTACCATCCATCGTTAGACCCTAGGGCGATAAAGAGCGGGCAAAACAGCAAACTACCTAACTCCGCCCGTGTGAAAGTCCGCCGTGCGACCCTTACCTTTGAACAATGAAGGTCAAATGTTCACTGATTTTCCCGTACTCAGAGACAAGCAGGCTCAATGAACTATCGCAGTCCGAACTTCTGTGCAAATTCCGATGGGTCAAAACGCCCGTGATATCACTTGGCATGAACCCCTAGTGCGTGCCGCAGTGCCCTTTTCATCGGAGAGATTGGGTAACAGTGCAGAGCGAGGAGTTGAGGCAAAAAGAGGTTGGGTTTCCGCAGGGAAATAATGCAGTTACCAGTCAAACAATAGTCATTACCCTGATTACTAGTCGCTTACTTTGCTGAAACTCCATTGACCGAGATAGTAGGAGAACTCGAGAGAGGGTCTCGAACCAACTCTAATGCGTGCCGCAGCGAAGGTCGCCGCAAGGCAGTTTTCCTGCGCTCTCTTACCCTTCCCTGCTCTCTACTCATCTTCTAACCAGTGCTCCCCTGCCGTTCATTTAACGGGAAAGTACCCCATCCGCTCTCAAATTGCCATTATCTCTCTTTGACCTCGGCGGAAGGGGCCAAACAGTGCTGTAAGGCTAATCAAGTGTTCGCATTATGCCATCACAGCGAGGCCGACGGGCGGAGGGTATAAAAGCGAGGGAACGTAAGGGAGAACCATCAGTTCGCCTTTGTTCACTTACCTTTCCTACCTCTAGATCTACTAGTACTTCAGTACTTTACTATTCTGTAGCATCGATTTTGTTGCAGTTGTTTCCTAAGGCAAAATCGTAATCGGAATTAACTTTCAGCTATGAGCTGGCTGGTAGGAGTCGTCTCGACGGGATCGCTGGTCTTCGTGGCCCTTTCCATGGTCTACATCGCATCCATGGTCAATGACGTCCAGAGCCTCCAGGAGGAGGTCTCCATCAACATGGACGAGTTCAAGGTGAGAACATCGATTTCTGAGGGTTACTGTAGATTCTGAGTACGGTACCTAATCAATCGATAATCAGGTGATGGCTGAGGACACCTGGGGACGTCTTGTCAAGATGCACGTCAACCCCACTGGATCTTCCGATGCCCCGCCCACTTTCGCCACTCTCCTCGGCAGAAACAAGAGACAGGCCAACTCGCAGTGCAACTGCGGACCCTCCTCCAGAGGATGCCCCGCCGGACCTCCCGGACCTCCCGGTACGCATTATTGATTGACTACGATGAGTTACTGTACTAGAATGAGAAAGAATCGTCTTTGAGATCGAAAATCATAGAACTAACTAACTCAATCCCTTCAGGCCAGCCCGGAGAGCGCGGTCGTGACGGAAACCCCGGTCAGTCCGGACGTCCCGGAGCCAACGGAATCGCCCTCGCCGTCACTTTCGACACTCCCGGCGGTTGCATCAAGTGCCCCCCTGGACCCCCCGGAGAAGATGGACAGCCCGGATTCCCCGGACCCGCCGGACAGCCTGGTCAGCCCGGATCTTCCGGACCCGCTGGCAACCCCGGTCGCGACGGACAGCCCGGAGCCCCCGGAAACAACGGCGAGAGAGGAAGAGACGGACAGCCCGGTCGCCCCGGATCCGACGGACAGCCCGGAGTTCAGTACACCCCCGGAGAGGCTGGAAGAGATGGAGCCCCCGGCAGACCCGGACCCCAGGGACCCTCGGGCCAGAAGGGACAGGACGGAGCCCCCGGAAACGATGGACAGCCCGGAGAGAACGGAAGAGATGGACAGCCCGGTCAGGATGGACAGTCCGGACAGCCCGGAGAGCAGGGATCCGATGGACTTCCCGGCTCCGATGCCGCCTACTGCCCCTGCCCCGCTCGCACTTCCTCGTACTCCGAGCCCGTGCACGCTGCTCCCGAGCAGACTGCATACCCCGCTCCTGCCCCTGGATACAGAGCATAATCGGCTCAAATGTCTTCTTAGATCGAAATTATTCTATGAGAATAAACACTTTTGCACTCAATCGTGATTCTACAACACATTGCATGAGTGCAGGATAAACAAGGAAACACTTGTAATGCTTGACGGTTTGACCGATTCTTATGCGAACGGGCTCTTACAGTGGGACAGTGTTATCGAACTGAACGTTTATTGTTGCGAGGAATAACTCGGGAATCCACAGTGTTGACCTTCTCCGGAGATCAAAGATTGTTTCGGAGATCAAAGATCAGCTTCATTGACGATGAAAAGGACGTCATTCGCGCAGAAAGTAGCACGGCAAGTGGGGCAGGAGGCCTGAAAAGTCTTGAGTTGCTATTCCAATGAAAAATAGCACAGTAAATCATGTATCGAACAGTAGGGGGTACTCAATGAATCTCGTTATCTTGAAGTTGTACTGATTGGATCTTCTTAGTTAGGCCAGAAGTGGGACGAGAGATCACCCATTCTCATCTCTCGTCCCACTTCTGGCCTAAGAAGATCCAATCAGTATCGAACAGTGAATCGTTTAAATTGTAAATGTATCGAACAGGCAAATTGAAAATTTAGCGAACGAACTGGAAACGGCATACCGTTCCATCCATCCATCGGGAGGGTCTATCGGCCGGCTGTGCAGCAGCAAAGACTCGAGCCAGACAGGAGGCACACCAGGTCGGACGACAAGCACACGAGGTACAGCGGGTGCTGGAAAAAAATAATGAAAACTCCACTATTAAAACGTCGTATTCCATGTATTGAATTACTGATTTTAAGCTGACCATAATTAAGTCTTCCACTATTAAAAACAAAGAAATTGGGGAGAAAGGAGGTTCAACTTACCTCGGACTGTAGAGCCCCGTGCAGCTCTTCTTGATGATCACGTCGGGCTGTTTCGCGTAGCACGCAAAGCACGGATCGAAGGACTGAAATCGTGTTTTTGTTGAAAATCTTGTTGTTGTTATTATTATTGTTTTCATGTTTGAAAACGACCCACCGCAGTGTCGGCCATGACGAACTTGGGATTGCCGTCGATGTAGGTGGTGAATCTCTGCAAAACTATTGGTTTTTAACATTCACTTCATTTGTTTCTAGCGAGCATTAGCTTGGAATGTGCTGCTTCCGCAATGAGTTATTGATAAGTAGTCTTCCGGTTCAGAACAACTGCTCGCGTTGACAAAATGGGGGGTGGGAAATGAGAATGGCTGGGTATAGAATACTGTGAGCAAAACCTGGGTCCGATATCCAAGAAGTTTCAAACAACGTACCTCAACGAAGCGATCGTAGAGGCTCTTGCACTTCATCTCCACGTCAACGATCTCGCGCAGGGAGGAGAGGTCGTTCGAGTGAATTCTGTAGCATTTAAAGTGTATTTATGCTATTTTTGTTGTTGTTATTGTTTTTATAATGTTCTAAATGAGAACCCTAACCTGAACTTGTAGCTGCTACCGTTCTTGCTGTTCTCAACGAGAATCGTGAGATAGTCTGTGCCTTGCACCTGCATAAACTATGAACAATTAGCCAATTGGATAACTAGATTTAGACCAATAGTTCATGCGAATTTTAGCAATTTACTAGAATCGTAACAGAAAGAAAAATGTAAAACGCTTAGCCTCCACAGCGCCGAAATATCCACTTTGCTCAACTAACTAACATTAATTAACTAATTAGCTAATTGTTAATTTTATCTCACACTAATCGTAGACTCGATGGCGCTGAATTTGAGGTCGGCAAGCCGCTCGATTGAGTACCTGAAAGTTACAGTGGTATGCCTAATCGAGTATTGTATCATGATGTTTGCATTATAAAATTTAGTGTTGTACATTCACGTTCATATCTTGATTTTTCTTGGACTCGCTTCGCTCACCCGAAGCGTCTCTCGTTGATGAAGAATCGATCGTTGAGCAGGACGACGTTTGAGTCTGCAATTATTTATTTATTTAAATTTTTATGATATTCCAGAATCGTAAGTGAATTAACTTTTTTTCGAATCGATTAGTGAACTCACAAGATGGATGAGTGACGAAGCTTCGGCTGGACAAGATCTGATCGATCGACCGCATTTCTTCGATATTGAACTCGCTCGCAACCCTAAATTATTGGAGTGAATAACAGAAATAGAGACAACAATCAACATGTGAAAAATCAGAAACAACGTCAAACCTTGTCTTTCCGCGTGCGAACTTGTAGCAGTTGTACAAGAACAAGACGCTTTGAACTGAAAAAAAAGGTTATTAGTTCAACAAAATTGACTGATTGCTTAATTTATTATTCAAAAAAAATACTCTGAATGAAGGTCGCGATAACCAACAGAGCATGGAATAGGAGTCTGAAATGAAATATACAATTTTAAGAAACGTTGGAAAATCGCACCCAAACGAGATGCATTCGTAGAGCAGAAATATCGCGGGCAGAGCCGACAAGTAGACTCGATTAAAGTGAGTCTAAATAAAATTAATTTTCAACTTATTAAAATATTAAAATATAAAATAATAAATTAACAATAAAATATAAATCCACCTTCAACTCGAGCTCGCGCAGCAACGAAGTGCCGGCCATGCAACTGAATTTAGGTATGTTAATTTAATTTACTTAATTACACACTACAATAAAAGATAAAAGAACGTTGAGTACTTCAGAAGCATTAGATCCTCGATTTGAGGGTAAGCTGATACATACGGTCGCGGCAGCCTCTCGAAGATGAGCCCGCAGTGAGTGAGGGCGGGCGGAGGCCAGATGGCAAGGGTCTGGAAGATTTTTTTTCGCTATTCTTTGTATTCTTATAAAGATAGTGAAACGGGCAAAAAGGGAAAATGAAACGGTGAAACGGGCTCTGGGAAAGGAAACTGAGACTTAGGCTGCAGCTCACGCTATCGAAGGCGAATCCGATTCAACTAGCGGATTAAGCTGAAGGTATCCCCGTACTCAAGGCACTTGCTCCCTGCGGGAGCCCACTGCTGGGCCAGTGACTATATTTAAAGGCCAGTTCAGTCCGGAAGGCCTAATCTCTTCTTCTACTTCACCGCGTGATCTAGTCACTTACGCATATGAAGAAGAATCCGATCACATCCAACAGCAGTCCATTCGCGATGCCCTCTGGAAGATCCGCGAGAGCCAACCAGCTGAGATCAACCGGGAACGCAATCTGATCCATCCCGAGTGCTGAAGAGGACACGGTATGAGGTGTTACGGTAATGCAGTTATTGATCCACCGAGCAGTGATAACTCGCTAAGATTTGCGTAAGATTAGCGTAAAAGTAAGCTCACAATTGCCAGAACGAGCGGAGAGGAAGGGAGGAGAGACCGCCCCGGACGAAGCGAACGATGGAGAATGAGGGCGAGAGGGAGAGAGATCTTCTTGTCAATTATGCAGATTGTGTCAATGAAAAGAAAATTGAACTCATTTGAATTGGTTCAATATTGGTTCTCTGCATGGTACGGAGGAGAACAACATATTCGAACTGAACGTTTATTGTTGCGGGGAATAACTCAGGAATCATCGGTGTTGATCTTCTTCAGAGATCAAAGATCAAGAAAGATCAAAGATCAGCTTCGTCGATGACGAAAAGGACGTCGTTCGCGCAGAAAGTAGCACGGCAAGTGGGGCACGATGCCTGAAATTGTTAAAATTGTGCAGAATTCACTGAATCAGGGTTTGGCTAATTTGACCTATTCCTATCAACCTAGAGTACACTCAATCGTTTGATCTAACCATAGGCTATGGTCCAAAGCATGGGTATTGCTTGCAGCAGGTACCTAACTTGAAAGTGCGTAGTGTTCATATGATTGAAAATAAGGTGCTTCAGGTTGTGGTCTCACCGTTCCATCCATCCATCGCGAGGGTCTATCCTCCGGCTGGGCTATAGCGAGGACGCAAACCAAACTAAGCCCAAGCACTAAGCCCAAGCTTAAGTCCTAGTCATAGGCCTATGATCCAAGCCTTAGTCTGACCGTTCCATCCATCCATCGCGAGGGTCTATCCTCCGGCTGCGCTATAGCGAGGACGCGCGCCATGCAGGAGGCGCACCAGGTCGGACGACAAGCACACGGGGTGCAGGGACCACTGGAAGGAAAGTAAAGTTGAAATCGAAGCGAGAACTGATTTATTTGCAATCGACTGAAGAGGAAGAATCTCTTTATTGCATAAATGGAGCAGAAAACTCACCTAGTGCAACTCTTCTTGATGATCACGTCTGATTGCTTCGCGTCGCAACCTAAGCACGCGTCGATGGACTGAAATAATGTTGTTGTTGTTGTTGTTGTTGTTGTTGTTGTTGTTGTTGTTGTTGTTGTTTTCATGTTCGAACTCGACCCACCGCAGTGTCGCGCATGACGAACTTGGAATTGCCGTCGATGTAGGCGGTGAATTTCTGAATAATCAAAGTAAAATATGCCTCTTCTTCGATTTCTTACCTCACAATCGCGCTAAAAGCAATGTGGGACAACCAAAAGCATAGAAAATAAGCATCGAACCTCGGCGAACCGATCTAAGAGGCTCTTGAACTTCATCTCTACATCAACTATCTCGCGCAGGGAGGTCAGTTCGTTCGAGGAAATTCTGTAATTATTTATCTTGTTCCCCCATTCCCTCCCCCTCCCTCGCTCTTTGGCGCAGTGAGATTTCGGCACGTTTATTGTTATTATTATTGATGTTGTTGTTGTTATTGTTAATAAAGCTATCACAGTGTGAACAGTGTGTATCACAGTGTGTGTAGCAAAAGCTGGAATTGAAACACATTACTAACATGAACTTGCAGCTTCTTCCGGACTTGCTGTTCTCAACGAGGATCGTGTAGTAGTCCGTGTCTTGCTGAACAGTTACGTTTGAGAGATCTTATCAAAATTTGGATGTAGTAACCATCTCAATAACAATAACAAGCTAACAATAATAGAACAAAAAATAACAATTGTAACAATAACGAGCTTACACGAAGCGTGGCCTCGATGGCACTGAACTTGAGGTCCGCCAATCGCTCGATTGAGTACCTGAAAGAGTTAGGATTATGCTTTGGTTTCTCCAAACACTGAAACCGATCGCCTCATATTGATTCCACACATTCGGTCAGATCAGAGGCGAGAGAGGGTGTGAAATGGAGAGACGGCGTCTCAAATGTCAAAAAATACCCGAAGCGTCTCTCGTTGATGAAGAAACGGTCGTTGATAAGGACGACATGTGAGTCTGAAAATAATAAATATCTTAATTATCTAAATTTAATTTATTTTTGAAATTTAATCAAGCACAAATATAGGAAAACGCACGAGATGGATGAGTGACGAAGCACCGTGAGGAGAGTATTTGGTCGATCGAACGCCTCTCTTCAATACTGAATTCGATTGCAGTCCTGGAAATAACAACAAGAATAACAACAACAACAACAACAGACCTTGTCTTTCCGCCTGCAAACTTGTAGCAGTCGTACATGAACAAGATGCTTTGAACTGAAATTACTCAATTAATTAATTACTTGACTAGAAAACGTACTCAAAATGAAGGTCGCAAAAACCAGCAGAGCGTGGAATAGGAGACTGAAATAAATATTTAATTAATTAAAAAAAAAAGAAAATCGCACCCTAACGAGATGCATTCGTAGAGCAGAAATATCGCGGGGAGAGCCGACAAGTAGACACAATTGAAATGAGTCTAAATAAAAAAAATAAATTTAAAATAATTATCACTGATTAAAAAATTTACAAAAAAATTTAAAGCCACCTTCAACTCGAGCTCGCGTAGCAGCGAAACACCCACGGCGCGACTGAAAAAAATATAATTAATTACTTAATTTACTCGTATTTTAATTTCAAAAAAACATTGAAGCATTGCACTTCATTGGACCGTTTTGTTAATTTTTTTGCTTTGTTTTTTGTTGTTGTTGTTGTTTAAAAAAGGGCAAACTAACGGTCGCGGCAGCTGTTCCAGGACGAGCCCGCCGTGAGTGAGGGCAGGCGGCGGCCAGATGACCAGGGTCTGAATAAATTGTTTATCAGCAGTTAAAGAATTTTTTCACGCAATTGGCGATACACATTTATTTCGAGGAGTTCTTGAAATTGTGACTGTGGAGACGTTCGAAATCGAAAATTCATTCACGAAAATAGCCGCCACCTTTTAGTCGAATATTTGAACTGCTGGACCGGTTCGCTAACATTATCGCACCCTGGCGACAAGTAACGAACTAAGGGCGGAGGCACAGTTTCGAAAAAATAGGTCGGAAACTCACACAAACGAAGAAGAACCCAATCACGTCCATCAGCAGTCCATTAGCGATGTCCGATGGAATATCCGCGAGAGCCAACCAGCTGAGATCGACCAGGAACGCGAATTGATCCATCCCGAGGGCTGAACGATGAGGTGTGTACTGTATGTCAATCGATAGAATAGAGATGGGCTGTGGTAAATGATTAGTGCGAATAGTGCGAAGGGATTAATGCGAGTGAGTGCGAAACGGTGAGTGATAGTAGAAAATACAGGTGCATTGATCCACAGTGAATACGGCATGTTGAGAACACAGTTGATTAGTGCTCGGGTTCAGAACGCTGCTTGAGACCAGAGGCTATCCAGAGGGTAATATCACCAAAGAGTGCGTCAATAGAATACGGTAAGTCCCTGAGGGATACTATTGACAGGCACGAACAAAAAGGTCACATTGATGCGATGTGATAAAAAAAGGTCACATTGATGCGATGTGATGGTTACGGAAACCTAGGTTAACGATAAATTAAGAAGTCGTTGCGTGCAATGGAACTCACAACTGCCAGAATAAGCGAAAAGGGAAGAAGAGGCTGAGGGAGAGAGATTGTCTCGTCAATTATGCAGATTGATTGAGGTTATTTTGCATTTCGTCTATTATTGGAACCATTTCCATTATTGACGAGCAAAATATCGATCGATCTCCCTCTTCCTCCTTCATTCACCATCCCTCGCCTCGTCCGGAGAGGTTCCTTCTCCCTACCTCTCCGCTCGTCCCGGCAATTGTGAGGGTTTATCGTTGGTTTTATCGTAGTCTTTGGTTACCGTCAGTTATCAATGAGTGTCTTTGATGGATACCGTACTCCTACAGTACTCTGTCGTACTCGATCGACAACTGATTATTTCCACTGAGGACCGTATCCTACACTATTCTACCGTAATCGATCGGCAACTGATTATTTCCTCTTAATTCCGTACTCCGTCTACCGTACCTAATAGATAACTGACTTTTCAGCGGCATGGCCCACTTCTCCTTAGGAATATTCTACCGTACCCCTACAGTGCTCTATAGTACCCGCTCGACAACTGATTATTTCCACTTAGGACCGTATCCTACAGTACTCTACCGTACCCAATCGACAACTAACCTTTCAGCGGCATGGCCCACTTCTCGTTCGCCGAGGGTTACCATCTCTTCCACGAGCAGACGTACGCTCATACGCTCCTGCTCGACGTGATGTGCTCCTGCATCGTGCTCGTGAGTTTACGATTTGATCACATTTCTGGGGAAGTGGGGGCGGCGCAAGCTGAAAAAAAAACTCCTGCATAGTGTTCGTGAGTTGAGTGTCGAGAAAAGTGATTACCGGCGGCGGTACAACACCTTGCGGTCGAACGAGGAATGCGTAATTCTAATAGAGTTCTTCTGCGTTTACGGATTCCTCGAGTCGCTACCCTAACTTTGCGATTCTCTTATCGTAGTTATGGGGTAGCCTCTCGAGGTTGCAATACAGGCCTTCGAAAATTAATACATGACAGGGCTGCGTAGTGGCCCAGATCTATTCGACGGATGTGAGACATTGCAGATGATCGTCCTCTACCCGCCGTCCTGCTTCTGTGTGCACGGATTCCTCGAGTCGCTGCCCCGGCCGTAATTATTATTCTAATTTGAATATTTCCTAATCTTCATTCTTGTGCGTAAATATGCCTCATCATACGTAGGAAAATATTTTTAAAATCAATGAAAATCGTAAAATAAATTTCAGAGCCGATCGCAAATCGCTGCTGTACAATTTGGAGATGAAGGTTCTTATTTTATTTTATTTCAAAATCAATTAAATATAATTTTAGGTAGTCTTCAATCGCATCTACTTCTCCTTTCTGTCCGTCTTCATGCTGCTTACGCTGATCAGCGATTATGGGGGAGTTAATTATTAATTTAGCAAACGTTTATAATCTGAAACATCGCCCTATATATAGGGGAGTTTCTATATTTTCTTGTCCGAAGAATCTCGGGGGTTTGATCCTATTAGCGAAAAGCAATAAAGGAGAGAGGGGAGAGTGATCCAATTAGGGAGAGGGGAGAGGGGAGAATCATTTCATTCGTGGCCGTGCACGTCGCGCGGAGCGGTCGGCGCGCCCCCGAAGGGGGCAAGCCGCGGCGGAGCGCGAAGGGGGCGAGCGTAGCGAGCCCCAGCCCGCGGCAGGCGCCCCCGGAGGGCGCAGCTTCCGCAGGAAGCTAGT
>LS519952.1:172132-193588 GCA_900490845.1 Pristionchus japonicus | reverse complement strand
AAGGAGAGAGGGGAGAGTGATCCAATTAGGGAGAGGGGAGAGGGGAGAATCATTTCATTCGTGGCCGTGCACGTCGCGCGGAGCGGTCGGCGCGCCCCCGAAGGGGGCAAGCCGCGGCGGAGCGCGAAGGGGGCGAGCGTAGCGAGCCCCAGCCCGCGGCAGGCGCCCCCGGAGGGCGCAGCTTCCGCAGGAAGCTAGTTATAAAAATTCACTGCTTTGTTCCGAAAATAAGAGCAAAACAAAAAAACGGCTGAACTAAAATTTAAGGTCTTTCACTTACGTATGCTCTCTCCCTTTCTCTGACCGGCGAGAGAGCATTCCGAAGGGATAGACCGTAATATTTTAGGACAGTCTTGATCAGCAGATTTGCCAATTCTCTTTTTATATTCCATAATTTCAGTCCTCACACCGCTCTTCTGAGCTGCCTTGTAGTTGCAGTTTTCGTCTTCATATGTCAGTTTGTTTTGTATGTAGTTGTAGCAGTAGTAGTAATTGTTGTTGTTGTTGTTGTTTTGAATAATAACTGTTGTGCAGGCCAAATCGCCAACTTCTTCATCAGCTGCTTCACCCTTTCAAGGGGCTACACAAGGCAATGCTTTAGTTACTCTCATCGTGTTTATCTGATTTAACATTAGTTATTAATTAATTAATTAATTAAATATTTAATTAATAAATAAATTATTATCCTCTCAGAGCCGTGAGAAGGTTCACTCCTGAGGAGATTGCTGAGATTGAAAAGTTAGATGTTCCGTTCCGGAGACGCGCTGTCGGTGAGCTTATATTTATAATTTATTTTAATGTATTAATAATAAATCACCTAAATGAACCTCCTTGATTGGGATAGTGAACGCTTACGAGATGACACCAATTTTTCTTGATCTTGATAATTAAATCTTTCGTTAATTAACTGAATTTAAGTGAATATATTTGTAGAGCCAAGCAATATCATCATGAGAGGTCGCTTCTTCATTCACAAGAGACGCTTCGGGTTCGTTTTTCAGGCACGATTTCGAAAAAAATAGGAACATTTAATTTAACCATTTTACATTTAATTTAATTTAACCATTTCAGATATTCAGTCGAAAAGTGGGAGGACCTCAAGTTCAGTGCGATTCACTCGACGAATAATGTGAGCATTTCTATTTTTATTATTATAATTATTCATTATTATTCAGAAACGACCCCCGAATTTCATCACTATCGTAGCTGAGAATCGCAAGACCGGAGCCAGCTATCAATACAGGTAATGAAGTTCGAAATAACATCTCCTCTTTTAGCTCACTTCCATACTGCTCGAATTGATAAGCGATCGAATGAAGCGACGTTGACCTTTGCTTAGGTGAATTTCGCATGTTTTTTTTTCCATCAGATACCCCGCCCATGACTTCCTCGAAATGTGCCGATATTTGCCAGTGGAGATGAAGTTCAAGACCGTCATTGACCATTTCTTCGAGGCTAGTTTGGATGGAAAATTTGTTGATTGGTCACCCTGTTGTAACATCGAAAAATCATGTGCCATTAGAAATCCTGATCATTCCTAATATTGTTGTATTACCTATCCGTGATAAATTATTGATTGATTAGAAAAAAATCTCAAAATTTCAGGCATTCACCGCCTACATCCGCGGCAATCCCAAGTTCGTCATGGCCGACACTGCGGTGAGGGTTTGAAACAGGATAACAACAACAACAATAACAACAACAACAACAACAAGCTCAAAACATGCTTTCAGTCCCTCGACCCGTGCTTTGCGTGCCACGAGAAGCAGCCCGACGTGATCATCAAGAAGAGCTGCACTGGGTTGGTTTTATCTGCACTTTCATTTCATTCATTCGGTAGTTCCGTCTCATCCACGCGACGTTTCGCTCCTTGACAAGAACATGAACATCTGCAGCGTCGATGTCGTAACGATAACTCTTCCGCGTTGTCCCAACCACTGGTTGTTTCAAAATCAGCGGTAGATTGTTTAGTGTGCCATAACTCTGACTAATGTGATGGCTTATGCAGCAAGACCCTCCTCCATTCCAGCGACGAATGCACCGACTGTGCCTGCCGTCCGACCTGGTGTCCTACTAGGGCTCACGAAAAATCATAGGGCCTAAACCACGATATTTCACGATTCCTGGTGTCTTCAAATGCACTTTTTGTCGTTGCATTATTCTCTTTTCAGCGACGATTGCACCGACTGTGCCTGCCGTCCGACCTGGTGCGCCTCGTGTCTCGTGCGCGTGTTCGCCTCTGCTCAGCATCCTGCCATGAAGAGGGAGTGGATGGATGGAACGGTGAGGATGTGTAACAGTGCTTACGCCACCGCCTTCAATCACCTTGAACTAGGTAGTATAGTTAGGTTGCCTCGTGTATTCATCTGCTCAGCATGGATGAAACGGCTAGAGCTATGCACAAACTAGGCTTACTATCGCAGGGCACATGCACACTTAGACTCAGTTTTTTTTTAAAGTTTCGTTACAAAAGACAGTTAGGATATGTGCATCAATGAATTTTTCAGGCGTCCTGCCCCACTTGCCGTGCCACTTTCTGCGCGAACGACATGCTTTTCGTCATCGACGAAGCTGATCTTTGATCTTTCCCAATCTTTGATCTCCGAATCGATCTTTGATCTCTGCAGTAGATCAACATTGATGATTCCTGAGTTATTCCTAGTAACAATAAACGTTCGGTTCGAGGCTGTTTGCTTTTGTAATGACCTGTTTGAAGGCCCTTTCATGTCATCGAATGCCATAGATTGAGTGCGAAAGTGTTTATTCTCATGGAATAAGGTCGATCTAGAGACGAATGAGAGCTGTTTATGCTCTGTATCCCTGGGAAGCGGGAGGTGCAGCGTGCACGGGCTCGGAGTAAGAGGAGGTGCGAGCGGGGCAGGGGCAGTAGGCGGCATCGGAGCCGGGAAGTCCATCGGATCCCTGCTCTCCCGGCTGACCGGACTGTCCATCCTGACCGGGCTGTCCGTCTCTTCCGTTCTCTCCGGGCTGTCCATCGTTTCCGGGGGCTCCGTCCTGTCCCTTCTGGCCCGAGGGTCCCTGGGGTCCGGGTCTGCCGGGGGCTCCGTCTCTTCCAGCCTCTCCGGGAGTGTACTGAACTCCGGGCTGTCCGTCGGATCCGGGGCGGCCGGGCTGTCCATCTCTGCCTCTCTCGCCATTGTTTCCGGGGGCTCCGGGCTGTCCGTCGCGACCGGGGTTGCCAGCGGGTCCGGAAGATCCGGGCTGACCAGGCTGTCCGGCGGGTCCGGGGAATCCGGGCTGTCCGTCCTCTCCGGGGGGTCCAGGGGGGCACTTGATGCAACCGCCGGGAGTGTCGAAAGTGACGGCGAGGGCGATTCCGTTGGCTCCGGGACGTCCGGACTGGCCGGGGTTTCCGTCACGACCGCGCTCTCCGGGCTGACCTACAAGGAATAAAATTAGCTCATGAGATGGCCATTGATCACTCAGACTGCATCAGTATGTCAAGGATGCAGGGCAGTATCCCAAATGCTAGGTCAATAATACGCACCGGGAGGTCCGGGAGGTCCGGCGGGGCATCCTCTGGAGGAGGGGCCGCAGTTGCACTGCGAGTTGGCCTGTCTCTTGTTTCTGCCGAGGAGAGTGGCGAAAGTGGGCGGGGCATCGGAAGATCCAGTGGGGTTGACGTGCATCTTGACAAGTCGTCCCCAGGTGTCCTCAGCCATCACCTGATATTGATTGGTTAGATACCGTTCTCATCAGCATCTATCGTAACCCTCAGATATCGATGTTCTCACCTTGAACTCGTCCATGTTGATGGAGACCTCCTCCTGGAGGCTCTGGACGTCATTGACCATGGATGCGATGTAGACCATGGAAAGGGCCACGAAGACGAGCGATCCCGTCGAGACAACTCCTACCAGCCAGCTCATGACTGCAAAGGGATGATGATGCTACAGTAACCTAGAGTACGATAAGCTACCGTAAACTAAAGTAATCGAGAAATGACTCACTTCAGTACCGAGTATCGGCGAACGAGCCCGGGTGCCATTTGCCCTTCATTTCCGCCATTTATACTCGCTCAGCGGTCGCAAAAACAGCGTCCGCCCTGGGCTACCTTACGGTTTTACGCGATTTCTTACTCGATCTGGGTGAGTGACAAGGCTGTTCGGAGAGATTCAGAGCAGTTACCTAGTCGCAGAGAGACGAAGTAGCAGGGAAATCGAGGAGAAGTTGAGAAGCTAGAGTAGTTAGCGGCATGGTGTGACTGCAGTGCATGGTGGGTCAGAGAGGGACGAGAGATCATGGGAATTGAGGAGGCACAGAGGAGTTAGCCCGGCAATGAGCAGTATCGTCGGTTGGTTAGAGTGAGAAGATAGATCATGCGAACTGAAGAGAGTCAGAGACAAAAGGACAGTTAGTGACCTCGGACAAGGGAACTGCTTGCGACCAATGGCTGCTGTAAGAAGTTCGGTTCGCCTTTCTCCCCCCCCCCCCCTCTGCCCGTTGGCATTGAGCGATGTCACCCTCTCAGAGTAACGTTAGTGTGCGGACAATGTGTAGGGCAGGTATCGGGTATTCCCGCTCGGGTAATCAAGTACCATCACAGAAACAAGAGTGAGAATAGAAAAAGACGAGCGTTGTTCATTCAAAATTTCTGCCTTTCTCCGCTCGGGCTATGGAGTACTGACTGTAAAGCGAGAGCGAAAGGAGGCAGTGAATGGCGAGAGTTGATAGTGAGAGGGGCACTTTTACTTTCAATTTGAGTTCGAGAGGAAAAATGACGGAATTTCTTCGATTTTTGACCCAGAACCCCTCACTTCTCACTCAACGCGGTTCTAAGAGTGAAGAAATAGGGCTTTTAGTGAGCTCTCAGGAAGGCCACAGTAGAGAATCATTAGTTTTCGAATACAGTTTTTAAAAATAATAAAGTTCAATCTGGGCCGATTCTCGATCAAACTACTCCATGCACTGAAACTATCGGAACTTCTCTGTTTTTTGGACCGGGCTGCCACCACTCTGAATGCGCGCGAGGTGGAGAATGAGAATGATAGGGATAGAATACTCTGCGAGAATAGCGTGGGCCAAACAAACGGAGAAATGACGAACCATCCATGAAACGTAACTGAATTTATCAGGGAAAAATCACCGGCAATAACACATTTCACTCGTTCTGAACAATGACAGGTATCATGGAACTGCTAACTCTATACAATCGATAATATGTTCTCTACTATGCAAGTTTGGCCAATATTCTTCTCAACTTGGCTCTATTTTCTCTAGAAACTGCGTCGGTTGGATCCAATCGGATAGCTTCATCGTACAATATCTCTGCTTCAGTATACTTCTTGTTCAGATGGAGTTGAGCCGCCAGAGTCGAGAGAACTCCAGAAGTTCGAGAGAAGGACACAAGTCGACGCAAAATCTGCAGAACGTTCTCGTCAGAAAGGACAAAACTTTGGTGCCTCATGCTGGAATCGAACCAGCGACCTTCTGTTTACTAGACAGACGCTCTGCCACTGAGCCAATGAGGCGGTTGTGCGGAAAGGCCGTAATCGCTCTAACCTGCTCAGCCCTCTCGTCTCTCACCCCTCTCTTGTGAGGCAGTTAACTTCGTTCTAGTATTCTTGCAGAAGGTCGCAGCGACTAATCGATTATTTTCTATGCAAATCATTCACCTGTTCAGCCCTGGCGTTGCGTCCCTCGCTCCTCTCCAGAGCTGCCAGAGCGAAGGGAGCGTCGACACTGTGTTGGTCGTGGGTGATCGCGAGTTCGAGCTCGAATCTGTAAGATTGACTTTGTTACTATCAGCGTACTCTAACCACATCACTCATCGAAAACGGATACATAACTATCGCACACAACTTTTTCGATCATTTTCCATGGTTTTGGAAAAACGGCATGAGAATCATATTTTATCAGATTCAGAATAGAAGCAGGGAAGGGATTTTCACGAACTATCAAGCGCAAGAAGGAATAGATCTCAGTTTCTCGCTCACCTCGCCCTCTCCACAGCTCCCGCCTTCTGCAGGGCCAACCCCAAGTGCAGATGGACCACGGAGGAGTTGGGGGAGGTGGAGGCGGCACGGTGCAAGAGGGAAAGGGCGTCGGACGAGCGGTTCTGGAAGTGATATTTTGCTTCGAAAACTGAAAATCATTCTCGAAATCTCAGAAAAATAGGTTACCTGTCTCAACCTCAACTGAGCCGCAGTGATTAGTGCAGGAGAATGGCGCGGATCCGAAGCGAGCGCGTCGGCGTAGCAGGATTCGGCCTGAATGTTTGCTTTGGATTTCTTGCGGTAGGGGAATGTGGATGTTGTGGGAATGAGTTGACCGGGAAAGTGCAGGAGTGCCAATGATATTCATTTTGCAGCCGTAGGGCGCCCCAATCAGTAAGAATTATTGGTTAGATATACACATCCAACACGCTATTGGTTCACTCTTCAACTATTCAGCTTGAATGTTTGTTGAAACACATTTCTAACACAACTTTCTCACGTGTCGATCCAATCCCACAGCAAGTACGCACGGGGGTCTTTTTCGTAACAAAGTAACTAATACAGTGAGACGCAGCGACTAATTCGCAATTTTCCACACGAAGTTCTCACCTGCCGATCCATGCCCACCGCAGCGTAGGATTCCCCGAGCATCGTCCAGATGGAGGGGATGGACGAGTAGGAGGGCGGAGCGTTGGATAGCGCCTGCAACTCAATAACTGGACTCTCAGGGTGGAAATCTACAGTATCTTGATCAATCGATCACAAACTGATTGTTCACCACTACCGTACCTTCAAATACTAATGCTTCCAGATCAGACAGGTTGGCATACTTATCGTACAGCGATCACGACAAGTCATCGCCGATATGAAGAATGCTAAATTACCTGTTTGAACGCCCTGATCGTTCCCTGATGATCTCCACTCGTTAAAATGGTAATGCTTCTCTCAGTGATCACACCAATTCATCCCACTAGAGTGCTTTGATCGCCCGAAGAATGTAAAATTACCTGCTTGAAGGCTTTAATCGCTCCCTGATGATCTTCACTGGCCGCGAGGAGCGAGCCGAGGTTGAACGAGCAGGAGGTGAGGGCGCTGGAACGAAAGAATCAGCTAGCTATCACGGTACTTGCCTAGTTCTCCGGAAGAGTATCTATCCCCCATCCACCCCTACCACCAACCCTGCGCTTGGAAATATCTTATTAGGAAAGAGTGAAATTCAATCATTCTTCCGGGGAACTAGACAAGTGCCGCTATCACAACGTGATTGGCCGAACTCATCGCTCCTAATGTGACCCTCTGAATAATATCCCCCGCAGCAACGGAGGACTCTCTGACTATTCCAGACTTTTTTTTTCCAATTTGTCAAATATTTTTTTCAGCAACGGGACGAGACCGCACATCAATATCCAGAATAATTGTGAGATGATAAAGCACCGATGAAACAGATTTCGATTCATTGAAATTGAACCCGATTCGTTTTGATTACTTTTTTTTCATTATTTGTCTTTTTTTGGATTCTGATAGGTGCGCTAGCGATCACACAGTGTTCACCACCAGCCCTGAGGCGGCAGCATCCGCAGCAGGCAGTAAACATGCTATCCAGAGATAAATTTTGTATTGAAAGTGCTGCGTTAGTCGGTGCGTCTTTCTGCGCGAGAAGTCATACCTTCGCTGTGTCACTGCGGTCTTTCTACTAGCTGCATCCAACCTGGCTCAGACAGTGAATCCCTCCCTCATTATTCTGGCCAGAGATAAATTTTGTATTGAAAGTTTTGCGTTAGTCACTGCGGCCTTCTGCGCGAGAATAGCTCTTACCTCCTCTGAGTCACGGCAGTCTTGCTACTTCCTGCATCCACTCTGCTGCAGGCAGTGAATGCTTCACCCACTATTCTTGCCAGAGATAATTTTGTATAGAAAGTTTTGCGTCAGTCGCTGCGGCGTTCTGCGTGAGAACTCTTTACCTCCTCTGTGTCAACGCAGTCTTGCTGCTCGCTGCATCGACCCTATTGCAGACGGTGAAGGCTTCACCCACTATTCTTTCCAGAGATTAATTTTGTATTGAAAGTGCTGCGTTAGTCGCTGCGGCTTTCTGCACGAGAAATACTTACTTTCTCTGAGTCACCGCAGTCTTGCTACTAGCTGCATCCACCCTGCTGCAGGCAGTGAATGCTGCCGCTGCATCGTCCTTGCGACCGAGCGATTGCAGGGCGATCCCGAGGTTGAGGTGGGCTGCAATTTTGAACGAAATGATGTTACAACAAGAACAGAAACGGAAATGCTGCTAGAAGGAGACAAGTAAGGGAGATTCCTAAAGATAACGCGGTTGGACAATGCAGATGTTACGACCTCAGTCTTTGTGAAGTGCATCGCTCGCAAGGGCCGACGTCAAAAATTTACTTTGCCTATTATTCAATGAACGAGCAGCTTCTTCACTCTAGATCTAATCCGAGGTTGAGGTGGGCTGCAAGGCTTTCGCAATAGCCCCAGTGAAAACAATATTTTGGAAGTTTTACCGGGATGTAGCCGATACAATAAATGTGTGCGATTCTAAATGCTTATCTTGCAATAGTGAAACACATCGTTTCTGTCAATTCTCATTCTCTCACCAAAAGCGATGGTCGCAATAAAATCGCCGCTACTGTATCCCCGGGTTCTTATTTCGAATACGTAAGTTATAATTATGCTGATGGTGACTCACCAACAGCAAACGACGGTCTCAACCTAATCGCCTGTTTGTAGTAGGCCACTCCTACATCCCGTTCCTATTCTCTACCATGCATTCAGGTCCCACTTTTCATAGTATGTATCGAAAATGATGCTAGGATCATTTCTACTCACCAACAGCAAACGACGGTCGTAGCTTAATTGCTTGCCGGTAGTAGGCAACTGCCGCGGAGGAGTTGCCCCGCTCGGAGTAGAGCACGCCACTGGAAGTGATCAAAAATGAAAGCTGTGTGCTTCAACGCCAAGGTTTTACTTTCAGACACCAAATTCTCAGGAGACTAAGTAACACCTCGCACAGAGGGCAGAGATCTTATCGATACTGCTCATAGGCGATCACCTAGATTTTCCTTTATGAGCACGCCACTGGAAGAAAATCAGCGATAAGAGAATTCATTGTTCACAGGATCAAGCGAATCGGAATTGAACAAGTAACTCCCATGTACTATTATGGCAGTTGTGAAGCATAAAATGACAATGACCAACGCACAGATTGCAATGCATCACACTTTTTTTTATCATCGGTATGATCAGATAGTTTGCGAAACGGAAAGATGGCACCCAATATTTTACATTGTACGCACAGATTGTAGTGAGTCTCGGCCATGTTTGGCCGTCTGCTCAGCGCCTTCAGATATGACTCCTCCGCCTCCTCCGACCGACCCCGTCGAGCCAGCACGTGGCCCATGTTGGCGTAGGCTGCAAATATTCCACTTTCTTAATCTCGCGAAGGCTAGGGCAACCAAGATCGACTTCAAAGTTTCAATAGTTGAAGGCAATGTTGCCCTAAACAAGGTGTGAATGTGCGATTTCGATACGAATACGTTCTCGGAAAAACGAGGATTCTGACAATAAGAGTGATTTTCTGAAGCTCACCCTTGGCCGGATTCACTCCGACCGCGCTCTCGAACAGCTTGAGCTCGTCCGACCACTCCTCGTTCCTGGTCACGGTTCGGGCTGCGAGGATAGCAAGAAGGGCGGAGAGGATGAAGTAGAGAGTGGTTGTGTGTCTGAAGCAGCGATTCATTTGAGAAGTGCGGAGTGTAACGACCGAATTCCGCCAAGATCTTGAAATCATACATCCTTCGGATGTTCCCTGTTTATCCATGCAGCCAGAACCCAACAAATTGAAGGTAGAACTCTCTTTTAGCTATCATTATCACCTGGCCACCAATAGAAATATTTTCGAAAAATGCGAAACACTCACTTATTATGTCGTTTCAGCATCCACTCTACTCCCATCCCTGCTAGCAGACAGAACCCCACGGACGGAAGGTACAGCACGCGCTCGGCCAGAACGAATCTGGAATTGATTAATCGAGTTTATTTTATTTTTTGAGCGATACTCATCAAACATGCTACTGCTGTAAGAAGAGCCCGTGCTGTTAAGTTCTATTCGTGAAACTTATTCGAGAGTCTATTCGAAACGAAGGTTCCTTTAACAATCGATAGATCCTTGGTCTCTCTTCTATACTTTGTCTTATATAATCTCTCTTAGCTGTCACATGCAACCTTGATTCAACACAATCAACGTACATTTGCATTGGAAGGTTGTGTTGAGCTCGAACTGGCTACTTTAGTAGGAACATCGCTCACCCCACATAGGTCAGCAGATTGGACGAGAGGAGTGCGTGAGGTAGGATCAGAATGGAGAGCGAGACGAGCAGACGGGCAGAGTACTGTATTTGGTTACTATAAGGTCAGGGGTACGGTCGGTAACATACCGTATCCGCCCTGTTACTGTCCTTGATCTCCCGCAGCGCTCCCAAGGTTACGGTAGCCAGGATACTGTAGGCGATCAGGGAGAGGATGAATCGATAATCGAGCGGGGTGAGCACGAGGGGAACTGCGTCCATAGACCAGTCGAAGGAGAGCTGGAATTGAGGAATGATTTTATTTTCCGTCCGATGAGTTTCAGAATTCGTGTGAATACTCCACTGAGCTATCACAAGCAGTGAAGCTTGGATATCAATTCCAAAAATACAAAAAAAGTGTCCAATATGTTTTATCTTCACGGGAGTAAGGAGTGCAAGATTTGGCAATTTTTTTGAATGTTTTTATAAAATTAGTTTCAAAGTCTGCTCAAGACTGAACTGAAGTAGCAGCAACGATATGAAATTCGCTTGAGAATAACAAACAAATCTCCACATTTTCAATTTTCAACGCTTATTGATTTCTCAAATGGCTTCACTAGACTCACCAATCTCGGCCAGACAAGAAACTACACTATTGGCAGGCTAAGAGTGGTTCCAAGCGCTAATCAGATGCTACGGTCAATAAAGGCACTTCGTGAGCGCAGTTGGTAACGATTTTAGCAGACACTAACCACTCTCGGCCAGACCAGCAGCCACAGGTGCATCATGGGCAGCGTGAGGAAGGTGAGGGTGCGGACGAGGAGAGAGGGATGGTGGGCGGCAGGGCTGTCTGGAACAGTGAATCCTTTTCTCTCGGGTCACTCACTTTTTTCGCCGGGAATCGCTTTGCAATGCGCGCAATGAGAATAATATCAAGTGTTTACGACGGAGATCGTTCTGAGGTCACTTGAGCGGCGAGGAAGGCAAAATAACTAAGGTTCTGAACTAAAAAATGAACTAACCAGCCGGCGAGAAGGACGGTTGCTCGAAGCCTTGGACTGACAGTCTCGCGACGCAGAGTAGGGCAGTCAGTAGGGCGAGAGGAGCGATGGAGGAGAGCTGTAATGCAAAATTGTTTCATTTTTTTTCAAAATTCTTCTGTGATTTGAAGACCCGTGAACCATTACTTTCTCTCTATTCACTTCTCTCCCCTCACCCCTCTCTTATTATTCCGACTGATTTTCTTTGAATAAAATTTATAATACTTGTTTTGTCTATTGTGCTAGAAAGTGCAGGTCACAGAATGACAGATCCCTCGACTACTACCTAATTCATTCTTTTCCCGCACTACCCCCTCCCATTCACACCTCTCCCTCATCCTCCGTCCCCTTATTATTGCTACCGCTCCCTCTCACACCTCCCTGCTCATCTCAATTATCCCTTTCCCAGGCCGCTCCTCTCCCCAGCCTCCCTCTCTAGGGTCACACCTTTGATGAACAGCAATCCTTTCACGCGTTCCTTGACCCTGAAGGAAACGGCCTGGGGCATAGGAACAGACGCAGAGATCAAAGATCAAACCCAGAAACTGTCCTTCTAGTGTGAATATTGCGCAATTAGCACGCATGGTTCCCAGTGGTTTCCGGCAATTGAGACCCGCTAGAGGAGGTGTCAACTAGCTGACGAGAAGAGACTGATAATCCCCAAAGGATTCACCATCCCTCTCAAAGATCAAGGATCGATTCTCCTGACAGTGTCCTAACAATAAGTGGCAATTTTTGTCGATCGGAAATCGGAAATTTTCGATTCACTTCAGAGATGTGTGTGCTACCGTGCCTGGGAATCGTCACTCAGCAATTTCCTGTACTTGAGTGAGGTGTCGGCTAGCCAAGAAGGGAATGATGGGACAGGAAGGACCACTCAACACCACCGAGGGATCGGAGAGTGGCAATAAGGGTGTCTTGATTGGTGTACCACCGGAAACAATCTGCGCATCGGTCATTCATCGTTCAGCTATGTTTCAGTGATTCCATTTATTAGATAGGAGGCAAGTTCATTAGTTGATCAGTCCATTTCTTGTGTATAAAATCCATACCACACTGTGCTTTTTGCATACCCTTCTCAGCGCACTTTCCGCCAGTACATCAGTCTCTTTACGCATCGCTTTTAGCAGGAAATAACCTTTTTTTGCGCCAATGACTACACAAAGACAGTTAGAATTCTCTTCTTTTCTTGTGCTCTCTCCTTTGAAAAGAGGTGAAATAGGAAGGAGAGAGATGAGAAGGAGATTGCGAAAGCGAGCGGCACTGTAGAAAAAAAGAGGAACGCAGAGTTAGAGATGGTGTCTTCTCCTAGTATCTAGCAGAAATTTGGGCATCATTCTTGGTTGACTCAAACTCGAAGGAACGAGGGAGAGATAAAAGAGGAATATTGGTTGGCGCTTGAAAGAATCTGACAGCAGTTACTCAGCTTCTTTATGCTATATTCTTTGTTTTGACTGATCGAGCGCAGTAACATTGAAAGTATATCAGTCCCTCTCCTCCTATTCTCCCTCTGAAACACATGAGCATTCGCTGAGTATCTCATTACTCTGTCCTCCCTCTCATCTCCTCATACAATAAGAAAACGATGTTAGGCCTCATTCATCCACTACCCTTCTTCCGTCTCATCTTCCGTCCATCTACTCATACCAGGGAGGGATCCCACTCATTTCGAGTACTATCTCGCCTTCTATGACTGACGAGAGATCATGCAGAATAGAGAGACGCAAGACTCTCTTCATTCTACGTGCTACCTAGCCTGCTCTGACCGGAAAGAGGGTAGCAGGATGTTAGATGGAGGAAGGCATAATGCACCCCTCAGGAGGAAACGTCATTAGGCAAATGGCGCCTATGAATATGCCGCAAGGGTCTCTCTTCCAAAGGGTGTCAATTAGGCAATGACCTCACTTTCCTAGCATTCATCATTGCATAGTAAGTAGTTGCTCGTTCTGGATCAGGAATGGGTGAAGTTTTTACGGTCTCTCATTTTGCATTGCTCTCTCGCCGGTCAGACGAAGCGAGATAGTATGGAAAAGTGAGAGGCCGTGAAATATTCGACCAGCCCTGATTCTAATCCACTGATTGAGCTACTCATCATTCATCCCTGAGATGGTACTACTCCGTATGGCCTTATGGTTCAGAATAAGACACCCCACACTCATCTCCAATTAGTCTCAATCAACTTATGAGGAGATGGAAAAAATTGATCAATCCACTATCGAGACTAGAGTCTAGTCCCGACTTGATCATCTCTGGAGATGGTACGACGGCCTTATGGTCTGGTATGCACTCATCTCCAATTAGTCTCAATCAACTTATGAGGAGATGGGAATATGGCGGGTGATTGAGCCAATTTCTAATGGTGATGACAGTCAGAAAGTAGAACAGTATTGGAACAGTTAGATAGGGATGCTTCCGAGTATGCTAGATATTGACAATTTTGTATTGAAAATTTGCGTTAGTCATTGCGTCCTACTGTGCTAGCAACTACAAGATCTGGTAACGCTTTTGGAGGGACTGAATTTTTTCAACAGTCCCCGGACAAGCAAGATCGATCGAAATGGTCATTTCCAATTCAATTCCATCTCTCTCGAGAAGAAACGCCATTGAACCTGTCACCCTTTCCCATCGCATTCCATCACACATTACATTACCCCCGATCGGTCGGCCTCTAAGGTGTTCTATTCTCTGCAGTAAAGTGCTCTCACAGGTCAGGGAAACTAGAGAGCTCGAAGAATGAGGAGACTGATTTCTTGCCAATCCATCCCTGCTCTGAGGTGTCATCGTCTTTTTTGGGGATAAATCTCACGGGATCAACGACTTTCTGCCCTTTCGACTCGGCGAATCGAGTGAAAAATGTTCCCTGGAGGTCGAAGAACCGATAAGATCTTCGGAGTTCGGTAGCCTTTACCTATCCGCTAATTAGTTTACAGCGTCCGATTTTTAACTTGACAACACACCTTATCGGGCAGTAATCGATACCGTAATCAATACCATAATCTGATGATACCGTACCTTTCTCCTCTCCACCGTCCTTCTCACGCCGATCAATACCGGCAGCACGATCGCCGTCTCCTTGCACGCCAGCCCGGCTACGGTAAGCACCGCAGTGTACGGTAGCGACTGCAAATCGATTATCGATCGATAATTTCGAAAAAGTGGATGGGATCTTGCAGGAAATGTCAAATATTGCCTACCGTATCCACAGCCAATCCAGTCAGGACGCAGAGCGCGGCGAGAAGGTCAGCTCGGCCAACGATTGCTGAGGGTACGGTAGAAATTATTGATTTTTTTTCAGCGGGGAAGATCACAATAGCGGCTCCTAGAAGTCCCATCGAAATTTGCATTGCTTGTGAAACTCAATTCGTCTCGAAATCAGCGATTTCGAAATGTTTTTCAGCCGAGAATAGTTTCGAGTGAAAAGCTATCAAATGTTTTTGAAACAAATAAATCGAGACTAGACTCTAGTCCCGATTTGACTCACCGGCGACGGCCTCACAATGCACGGGATGAACGGCGAAGAACAGGGCGGAGAGGAGGCGGGCGCCTGGAGAGATCAGAGATCAAGGATCAAAGATCAAAGATCAAAGATCAAACGAATCAGATGGACAGCTCACAGCATCAGCATCGTTCTATAACCAATTCTTGCTTGTGTTTCACTAACTCCATTTAGTCCTAACTGATCTCTTCGAGTCAATGGATCAAAGGTCAAAGATCAAATCTCCACTCACCCCTCCCTCTCACTGTCCTTCCAGCAAGTCGCAGCACCAGCAGCGAGCAGACGACGTGGAGAATGACGTTGACGAGGTGGAAGCTGCAAAGTCGAGACTAGAGTCTAGTTTCGTCTTGTCATAACGTATCTTTTTGGCCGCTTCGGTCTGAATTTGCCTTGAATTGTCACTGGGCTTATCGTTTTGGCATTCCAATGGTTTCTGCTGGTCCCTTGGACTACAACTGCCTATCAAGGCCGTTCAAAAGCAATCTTATGAACGTCGGTAGTCCTCATTGGCTATATCGACTGATCCAGGTCGAGAGTTTCGAGTTGACGTCCCCTCACTACAAATCTCTATCAACGTCTTTCATGAAGCAGTCAACCCTTCTTCTGACGGAAGCCCTCATTTCCTCCCATCTTCTCTCTTCCTGTCCCCTCCCTGCCCTTCCTTCCCATACTGAGGTCATCTCTTCAGTTAGAGAAAATAAGAGATCATGTGAAACTGAGAGAGTCAGAGAGGGTAGAGAGTGTGCGAAAAGTGAGAGAGTCTTTCGAATTCGTCTTTCTCCTTCCACACGTTTCCTGTTGCGTGACCGACGGATGGGCTAATCCAATTTTCGGTGGAGTAGACCACTCCCGTATGGACTGAGGAATGCGTATGGAATCGGCAGCTCTTCGATTTGAAAGTAAAAATAGGAAATTTGAACCGTCCCTAACTGAACTGTCACGGAGGTTCTATTGAGCGCAGACTCTATACGTGGATCCGGTTCATCCCCACCACAAGTGGTTATTACCCCACACCTAGAGCAAATAAGTGGGAATAGTTCATACAATGGTTCGCCCCGGTCTCTTCCGTTGAGTTATACAAAATTCCGTGATTAGCGAAATTATAAATCAAAGACTGACCCGAACGGTTGCAATCCACGCAGGAGGAATAGAGAAAATCGTTGATCAAAGAACAATGAAGAGTTACTAAACCAGGAGAGAAGCTCAGAACCAGAGATTATTGAGGACTACATGTCAAAGATAACGAATCTCACCCGAACAGCTGCAGTCCGTGCAGGAGGTAGTTCGCCCGAAAAGAGAGCGTGGTCAGAGGACGCCATGACTTGTGTGAGCCCTGCAACAATCATTTTGAAACAATCGCAAAATGATTGATTATCCTCTCGAAACTACATTCCAGTTTCGACTAAATGACCAGGGGCATGCAATTCAATAAAAAGGTAGTTGTACGTTTCGATTTGAAATGCGTTTCAGGAATGAAATAACACAATTGCACTGAGCAAAGATTCGATTCTCCAAACGGGTGGTCGTCCAAAAAAGAATTTCAACAAAAAATACAAATTACCTTCGCACTGATCGGTCCGCCCCAGAAGTCACTGCTCAGTGAGAACGATGAGGAGACGACATCGGGATTGGCGACGATGGCTTGACTGGAATGGCATTTACGCTCATCGGAATCTCATTTTTCACTCCTTTTATTGATTGATGACTGATTTGTTGTGGTTTTAATACGGTAATGGTTTGTTTCACATAGGGACGAGGCAACATGACCCTCTGAGGTCACACTAATCATCCCTCGCGCTTCTGGCTATCATTGCCCTCTCGGGAGCTCATCCCTCGATCTTTGACTGTCTTCCCTCCTTGGGCTCTCTCCTCTTCTCTAACATACTAGAAAGAACGCAAGTGAGGAGAGTGACTAAAATCTGAGAAGTGGCTGGTCAAACATGTGTAGGCAACGGCTAATAGCTGTGCACTGAGGCGACATAGTGTGCTGTATCGAGAGAGCAGGCGAGAAACAGACGCCTTGCGCAACTTCTCCGGGACAATGCAAAAGTGTGATCATCTTACGCCGCTCTCTCACTTTCGCACACTCTCTCGCTACTTTAGGGAAGATGAGATCAGATTTCGATCACAGATGGACCTGATTCTAATTAGGAACTGGAGATGCTCCCTTTGAGTCAAGGAAAAGGAAGATACTGAGACTACTAAGGAGCATGGGAAAGGAGTGTCTCGCACTCTTTCGCTTTCATTGACCGGCGAGATAGCATGGAGAAAGAGGATAGCTGATGATACAAAGACACTGAGGCCCATCTGTGGCGCGGGTGCTTATTACTCGTCCTTTGTTCTCTTAGTCCATTAGATCTTCCAAGGCATTCACTGGGCTCCGTCTGTCACAATCCAGTTGATTTGCTCAGGAGCTGCCATTTATCAGCCAAAATCGAAAAAAAGATAACAACTATAGCAACAAGACAATGTTTTGACCAGTCTTGCTACTAGGAGTAGCCATCTAGCATCCGGCTACTCTGATCACCCTCTAGAGACGCATCCATTATCGTCAATGGCCCCTTTCTCGCGAGAACGTTTCTCATTTCCCGCCTCTACCCCTGAGGCACGAAAGGGCCATCCCCCCGGCGCAACAAGTGGATTAGCTCGGCGGGCCAGGAGCCGAGGAGAGGGAACATAGGGTTTCGAGGGCGAGAGAGCAGGGGAATTGGAGAGAGCGGGAGCATCCTTTCCTTTCGCGGTTCGCCGCGTCACGTCTTTGTGCCTGGGCTGTCGGCGATAATTTGAGCGCACGCACACGTTTGGAACACGCGGGCACTTTCTTAGTATCGAGTACGAGGGCCCAGCACTTCCCAGAAGAGGTTTGCGCTTTTTAGTCGCTAGGTGTGCCCAATAACATAAAAGCGACTAGGGTATTGCATTCTCCCCATTCCTCCTGCTCGGAATGGCATTGCGTGTGGAGATGTGATGGATAACCATTACTACCAATCTCTTGAAGACAGCAAGAGCGGTGTGAGAGAAGAGGGATGAAAATTCGCCCCAACCCTCTCAAATAACCATTTTTCCTAGCTCAACGTCAGCAAGTGAAGCGAGAGGGATGAAAAATCGGCCCAACCCCAAGCGAGGGGAAACGGAAGCACGGCTCATTGGGCATTTTCGCAGAGACGAGGGCTGGGGATATCATACTTTCTTGCTATTCTGAGTTGGGCAGTGTGAAAGTGTTCACAGCACCATCTTGTCTGATATGTACACCGGGGTACGCATCGATCGAATAAAGCAACCAGTGGTTGAGCTTGCAGTGCAGGGAAGATCGAGTGGATAGAATGGCTAATGCTGACAGACTCGGCAATGTGACGGGATGACCACGAGCATAATTGAGACGGATTAGGTCAAGCTCTCTTGGTTGTCAGATATGGATCCTCTCCAGAAGATTCAATCTGAACTGCGAGCGTTCTCTTGCGCCTGTGTTTCAGAAAAATATTGTATTGAAACGGCGACGGATACATTCATTATGCGCTCGTTTCGGTATAATAAGAAATTCCTTCCTCACGTCCTCTGCCCATCATTATAAACTATGCGCGAGCAAGATTGATGTCACCATGGTCTGACTCCCTTGATTACCTCTCTCTCGCGCTCAAGAGGATGAACAGGATAAGGATAGAATAGTTCCGAAGATTGATGTCATCGCGATGTCCATGACCTGTGCCTGTCACATTCCCAGGTGAACATCAGTCATCTACTCTCGACAGGGCACTTTCCCCTCTCGATTTCTCTAATTCACCAGGTTCTACGTCGCAGATCGGGAAAAATAAAGGTCCAAAAGTTTGTCAAATTTGCCATTTTTCGTCCAACTAGCGGGGTGTATGCAGAGCCTATTCCTCCCCTATCCCATTCACATGTGTAGATGGCTTTCCTCGATAATGTCTTATGAGATGCATTCGGCCGCCGTTTATTCCATTTTCTTCCTCTCTTCTCATACACTTTCATCTCTTTGTGATCAGGCAGGAAAAGAGAATATGTAAAATGGAGAGAGTTCGATCGTTTCTCTTCTTTACATTTCCCCGAAACACGATGCATAAAGCTACTCAGAGGGAACGGGAGACTAAAGTTTTACGAGACGATAAAACCGCTCGGTTTCAGTCGAATGAGCGAGTAGGCTAGTGGATTTGAAGGCAGACCCTGAGAAGATGCAATTCAATTGACCGCTCATGAATAAGGTATGAGGTCTCGAGCCGTCTTTCTATGGTCAGTAAACGCCTGGCGACCTCAGCATTAGCCCCGACTCTCTCATTTCTCCTTATCTATTTTAAGGTCAGAGAAGACGAGAGAGCACGCAAAAGTGAGAGAGCACAGGAGATTGCGAATACTCTGTGTTTGCTGATAGGATAAGCTGTCAGCCCGGCGTGACCCCGGGCCGCTTCCGGAGTCTTGGCTCGGTTTTGTAATGACTCTGCCTCTTCCAACCAAGAATGATCAACCTCATGAGAGAAATCCTTTTTTGCAAGGTTAGAGATACAAGAGATCACAGTAAAACGAGAGAGTATCGCTCCTTTATCTCTCTGAGATCCGTTCCAAACCCATTAGAGGCAACATGCGCGCCCTAATCTCACTCTCCGTAGAGAGATTAACGGGAAGATAACATCCTTTCACTGCGGAGATTTGGGAGTTGGCAATAGTCTCTGTGTTTTCGAATCCGATGAGGATTCAAACGCACTGACTCATCTCTTTCTCTTGCTTTTCTGTCGCTGACAGGCAACTGAGAAGGCAAAAACAGGGATCGAGCGATCTTTTCGTCTGACTTTCAGCGAAAAAAGTGAGAGAGAGAGAGCGAAATCAGAGATTGTTGAGCAAAAGTGATGACTGTTCAAGTACAATCGAGCTTCAGAAGGTAGGTTGCACGGAAAGATGAGAGAACAGGATCGGACTCTGAGAGAAGAGAGATAACGCAAAAGTAAGAGAGCTCAGAGAAAACGGCCAGTCATTCCCCTTTGTCTCTTTGTTTCTCGGAAGAAAGGCCGGCAAAGTTTCTGGCGGTTGTCATTAGCGTTTCCTGAGGGTCCCCGCGGACTGAAAAGACATTTAGAGTTTTTTTTTCGCATAGGGCAACACTCATCCATTACAATCAGTTCAAGCCAATTGTTGTTGTAGAAAGTGTGAAACTCATTTAGACTCTCATTCCACCGAGGGAGTGAAAATGGAAATAGACAGGGAGGAGCGAAATAATGGCTGCTGCTGACAAGTAATTGGCTAATGGCATCGCATTTTGAGTGAGTAAAGGGGCAAAACATTGGGATATGAATCTTCCTATTTCTTTCGCCGGTCAGACAGAGTGAGAGATCGTGAATAATGGAGAGAGTCAGAGAGTCAAAGATGAATGAATGGACGGTCCCCGCAAACGGAATGGAAATGGGGAAAGAAGCAGCGCAGAGTTGAAAAGAGAAGGGAGCAATTGAATTGATGGGGTCAGTTTCCCATTCGGTGGGAAAGGAGGGAGGAAATGGTTCGAATGGAAGCGTGGATTGATCATACAAAGTTGTAGCGGCTCAGAAATGAGAGATTTGAAAGCGACAGAGAAAGTAGAGAGAGAGAGAGAGATCAAAGATTGAAAGAGGTCAAAAAGCAACTCACTGATCATCATACACGAAGTCTCCCTGTAGCGAATTGGCAAAGACAGCCGCAGCCGTGACCGCGACCGCACAGTAGTCGAGAACCGAGATTCCAGCAGCCGGCTCTGGTGCGCCGGCTTTCTGCGGCTTGCCAAACGTCGGCGACGACTTGCGGCGCATGTCACATGGGCGACTTTCTCAGAAATGTGCGATGGTCACTTTTGGGGAGAGGGAGGGAGAGAGAGGAAGGGAGAGAGGGATAGAGGGGAATGGGGGCGGGGCCAAGGGGTGTCTGGTAGCAATGAGAGGGGTGTATGAGAGGGCTGTAAAGGGTTGGAGGAACGCTAGACTCTCTTCGTTTCACACGCTCTCTCGCTTGGTCTAATCACAATAAATCGACGGAGTTAGAGTATGATTTATGGAGTGGCACAGCTTCTGTGGGGTTAGCATGAGAGGTGAGGAGGAAGCGGGAAACCATAAGACAGATAGCCAGCAAAACAGAACGCTTTTTGGCATCGATTATCAAAAACCTTTTATCAAAACTCGACTGCGCAAAATTTGAAACAATTAGAGATCATTCACTGAAGACAATTCCTCCTAGCTCCGATCGGCGCTTGCTCTCGCGCAGGATCGTACGGTTCATGTCTGAAACGGTCTATTTTTTACTTTATACGTGACCTAGTACATTTCCATTGTAGAAAAGAGTTGAGGAACTTCTTGGATATCTGGCCCAGAACGACCGCTTTGGTGGGCAGATGGGGGTAGGAAATGAAATAGGCATTGATAGAATACTTTGCGAGTATTGCTTGGGCCAGATATCCAAGAAGTGCCAGAGTTGAAACGAACCTGAGCATCGCATCCAGCACCCTCGCTATCTCGCCGATCGACTACTAACAAAATAGTCTCATCATTTCCTATACTCTCCTCGTTTATGAACCTCCTAACCCAAAGGTTTCTTAATGTTCAAAAGGGCAGAATCACAATATGATGCGAACCTCAGCATCGCATTCAACACCCTCGCTATCTCGCCGATCGACTACTAACAAAATAGTCTCATCATTT